>VXBT01013480.1:1515634-1628493 GCA_013400235.1 Oriolus oriolus
TTTTTTTTTTTTAAAGAGGAAGAGAGAATAAAACCCTTAATAACAGCCTCAGCAGAGCCTCTTTTCCCATGAAGGTTCTTCAGAGTCCAAAAGAACAGGTAGGTACTGAGACATCACCTTCAAACTGCCTGTATCGTGGTGTGGATTTCTTGTTTCTGTGACAATCGCTTATAGATTCCTAATTTATTAATGTAGCTCTTCGAAGAGGAAATAATCCAAACTGACTATTCACCATCTACCTGAAAACTGTGCACCAGAAAATTCTGAAAGATTAGGCATGAGCTCAACCTCACTTTTACTATACCTGAGTAGAATCTCTAATTCTCCATCAGCAGCACAGGACCAAGCAAAAGACACAAAATCTCCAAAGCAGTCTTACCAGAAAAATTGAAAGTAGTCTCATTTTCAAAAGTGGTCAAGTAAACCAAGGACTTGGCTTTCATCATAGTTCATAGCAATAAAGCAGTGAAATCACTGAAACACTTGAAAGAAAAGCTACTAATTTTCTAACCCCATTCTAGGGAGAAAAATCCTATGTATTTATCAAAACAGAATTTGCAATATGTGCTCCCATTATCCCTATTCCCAATTCTGAGAAGTCAAATTGCAATACACTGTGTGGGATCTCACTGAGCTGAAGAGCACAAGGGAGGTCACTGGTGGGAAGACTTTGTTAGCCAACAAAAGCTGCAGCTTTCGGATTCCAGCCCAACCTGTTTGGAGCCAGTGTTGCTTTACAGGTTCCATAGAGCAGAGCCCTTGTATGAGCTGAGATTTCCTGCCACAACTGAAAACAGACTGTGCATTGCAACATCAGCATCTTGGTTGATAATTAATCTTTGCAATGAGCTCCTGTTTTGACCTTGTCAACAAAATAGAGAAAAATCTGATGAAAGAAAAGGTATAGAGATTGGACTTAATTTGGGGGTTTATTTTTTCCGCCAAAAAATGCACACCATTTTCAAGCAGGTATTAGAAATATCACCTTTAAACACAGCAGAAGACTCATCTTGACAGATGCAGCTGCACTGTAAATTACTGGCAAGATTCATATAAAACAAGTGGATGGGTAAAATTGAGAAATAATACTCTGGTATTGGAGCCTATATTAGTCTTGGAGATAAATGATGCATGTCAAGAATTCTTGTGCTCTGTTGAAGGGCTGGGAGAGAGAAATCGTGTAGGTACCAGAACTGTTGGTAAGGAAATAGGGAAAAGAGCCAGCCTAGAATAATCACCACTCACCTGCCAGAAGACGAAGCAGTGTATTCCTTGGCCAAACACATCATCCTGCCTTTCCCAAAGGATTTGTGAGAACAGCTTTAGGATGCTGTTCCTCTGTGATGTGTTCTGTGTAAATATATTTTTAAAAATAGTTACATGAAGTGATAAGCCTGACAAAGGAGAGAAATCATTGCCAAAGAAAAGAGAAGAGGGAGTGAAGGGCAAGTGGACACATTAATAGGATAGGAGGGATGCAGGTGGTGTTTAACTGGAGAGTAACAGAGATCAGGAAGGTTACAGAATTTTGGGGAGGGAGGGGCATGGAGGGCAATAAAGTGGGAGTCTTACTCCAGTTTCACTCTTCCCTGTGTTCCAATATTGAGTAGAAAGGAATGTATGCAAGTCTAAAAGAAGTTTTACATCTGTATTTACCTGACAGACATTAAACAAACATTTAATGTTCTTTTGGGAAGCAAGAGAAATTCAGGCATTTATTTTTAAAAACACACATATTTTCATGATTAAGAAATACCAAAAAGGGCTCAGGTGAAGTACTTTCAAATGTTTCTTTATTCCTAGATTTTGGCTGCTGAATAACACACATAAAAAAAAAAAAACTGAACAAAAAATTCATAAATTGTTTAGGTGAAGAATATTATCTTCCACTGTAGTCAATGCATGGACAGTCCTGCATTTGGACACATGTGGATGTGGCTGCCATTGGACACCAGAAGACACTTTCACCTCTCTCATCACATAAGCAGCGCTGGCTGAATTACCAGCAATGCTTGCTTTGCAGACAGATTTAATCAAATCCATGGCTTTAGCTGCTGTCCCTGGGAACTTTCTGACACTGGTTTGAGGCACAGGCTGAAAGTCAAGAGTCATGGAAGTCAAAGACAGAACCCCTATTGATTTCAGCAGGATTGCACTCAGCCAAATAATGAATGGCTGTTCACTCACAGGCCAAACACAGCCCAGTCTGTGCGTCCGTCACTACAGCACAGCCACGGAAGGAATAATGCTGGCAAGATGTAGGCCTAAATTTAGTTCAGCTAAGAAAACCTTCATTAAAAACTGAGGAAAAAAGCAGAAATTGTTTTGGAATTAATCTGATGGTAACTGAATTATATAACTACCTAGAAAGAAAAGAAGATCAAAGACAAATTGTGTCTGTACAGTCACTGTACTGAAACTGTATCCTGACTGATGTCTGGGGGCTGTTTGCCCTGGAACCAAGGTGAGGAGTGCACTGTCACTGTAAAAATAAGAGTATCACTACAGTGTATTCAAGGTGTTAAACAATACTTATAATCCCGTAAGGATCCATAATACTCAGCATAAACATTTTCATTTGATTTGATTTTAAAGCACAGGTTTTTTTCCATTACTTACTTGAGCAACATCCTTCGCAGACGATAGCAGCTCGGCGACACTTGGCTCTTGCAACAGGACACTCTCTGTAAGTTTAAGAATGTTGCACAAAAGTGGTTTTCTTTCTTTTCTTTTTTTTTTCCTTAAGAAAGAACTTGTAAATGAAGGAAGTGAGTAAAATTTTTAGCATTAGCAGATTGTTTGCTTTTATGTAAACAGCCTCAGGGGATTCGCTGAGATGCAGTATTCAAACAAGCAAATTTGGTTTCATAATAAATGAGCTTTTTAATTATTCTGACATATTCAATCACACAAACAAGTTTTCCCCAATTCAGAAAAACTTCTCCAAGTTTTCTCAATTCGTTTTCCTTACATCAGCAAATAACCCTGCTCTTCTCCTCAGATAACTTACTTGCTTTTGTCCTGAGTCTTGTGATCTCATTTTCATTTACATCAACCAATCCTATCCTTAGGATTTAGAGATTTGTAAATGTTTCATGGCAATCTTGATAATGTATTTGTGATGTGTTGAATCCAGTCCTAATGAAGGTTTGTTTTAAAGAAATGTAAACAAGAGGGACTTGTTCTCATCTAATGCAATTTGGCAGCAGAGTCTCCTACAGAGAGGAAATGAGCTGTCCCATGCTTAGCATCCTGGTCTGGAACTCAGAATCTCCTGATTTAGTTCTCTGTTCTCCTGTAGACTTCCTGAATGACCTTAAGTAAATTTCCCTCTACTTCTGATTCCCTTGTATAAAATGAAATAAAAATTATATTTGTTTCCTGGTTAACAGGTGAAGGAAAATGAAACACAGCTGAAAAGCGCTCATTGTCTATCAGCCCAGTTGAACTGTTCTTATTCAGATTGTGTGTTTGCTCATCCTTTCACCTCATCTCTATCTGCAGTGTCCATGTATGAACAAACCTTTAACAATGTAGCAAATGCCTTTCTTGCCCTTTTTTCACCCCAGTAATCTTTTCTGGTCTTTCCTCTGTTCTCTATATATGCTTGACTGCCTTATCCTTCCACTGTTGCAATGAGTTTGCCTTCATCCCTGAAGAAGCAGCCATCACTGACACCAGTTTTCAGGTACAAAACCAGGTAATTTTATAGTCTAATCAAGGCAAATGGTTCACCCTGTTCTTCTTCATAAGCTTCTGGAAAATAAAACATACCTAAGACAAAATTAAACCCTCTAAACCAGTCTTGTAAATTCTACCTAACCTAACATGCCTTTCGTCCTGGATGCTGGAATTGGGGGTGTTCTTTCAGAGGCAGTCCTGGACAGAGTACTTAGAAATCTTCAGTTCACAATGTGCCATAATCAAATGTACACCACACAGTGTTTGCATTTAGAGAGATTTCTTTTAAACACTATTAACCACACATATGCCATTAATAAATATAGAACATTTTACAATATAACATAAAAATATTCATGTAATATATCAACATCAAGAGAAGATGGAATAAATATCCAGAGTAATTGATGTTTCAAAAGTATTCCTTGAGAGAAGTTGAAGGAACTTTGATAATTCAAACTATTGAAAACCAGAATGTTGGTTTTTAAAAAATAATATTTCCGTTGCAACCACATGTAAAGCTATTCTTTATAAACTCAGCTACCTGCAGCCTGAGATTACTAGGGAAATAAAACACAGATTCTCCAAAATCTACTTTGTAAATTAAAAAAAAAAAAACAACCATATTGGAAATCCAGTCTTGAGAGAGACACATATTTTGTTCCATGCTAGACTTGGGTCCATGTCCATGTGTGACTAGTTTTTTGGGATGTTTTTAACATTGCTAATACCAGCTTCAAAGTCTTTGTGTCTGTTAGATCTGTTAGCCATGTACCAAAGGCTGTGGATATGGTTACAGCCAATGGAGTTTACAATTATAGTGGAAAGACATGACACAGAGCAATGGTTAATACTCCAATCATAGAATACCAGGCTGGAAGGGGTTTTAAGGATCATCTGGTCCAACCTTTCTTGGCAAAACCACAGTATAGACAAACTGGCCCAACACCCTGTCCTGTTAATCTTAAACTATTCAAATTTAATTAAAAGTGCTAGATAATTATTTATATTGCTGGCCCTTTAAGCTGTTACCTAGTTTAAGTAACAGGTAATTAGACAAAGTAGGAAGATAGAAATTTATACTGTTTCCTGTTATATGCACTGGGAAAAAATCTACTCACAACAGAATAGTTAGGATAGAATAGTCAAATTATTCTCTTGACATTTTGTGAAAAATAATATTGTACCAGTTAAAGAAAAGACATTGGAAATATATTGAAAAAAATATCATATGTTTATTCCCACTGTATCATGTTTGGCCTCCCAGCCATGATTTCACTTTTGTCTAACAGTGAAAATAGGAAATAAAGCAGGCTGATAGACTTCACTGAGTTACAGTAGCATGACTGTAGGAAAAAAATAAATAAAAAAATCACATAATTTACTTTGAGGATAGAAAGTTTGGGAAGTAGAACTGAGGAAATCGTAGCTAAGGAAGAAGTGATAAATTGGTATTATTACATTGCCTTGCCAGTGTATATTAATCCTAATCTTATCACCTGTAGAGGGGGGAGCTCAGCCCAATCCTTGCTATCTTCTGTAAAAAGTACAATAAAGGTGTAGGTAGAACTGATGCTAGTGAAGAGTATTGGCAACTGATGACCGGAGTGGAATAATCAAATGGAGGCCATTATGCTGCACTCGTATCCCAACTCTTGCTGGTATTGTCATTATAAGATAAATTTATTGACTGGAGGGAAAAAACACCAAAACTTCACCAAATGACTGAGCCAACTTTTTCCCAATCATTTCCTTTCCGTGATTCTCCTTACACAGTGACATCTCAGCTACCAAGAGTTAGAGAAAGTAATATATATAGTACATGTAAAGTGAGGCAATGTGACATTTCGTGAGCCAGGCTTCCTTTTTTTTTTTTTTTTGGTGTACCTGGGTATAGAGGAAACAAAAACAGTAAAACTTGGAGAAAAATTATCAACTCAAGCTCTCAAGACAACCTTTTCTTTGTAATGAGTAGCTTACAGTATAAACCTTAAGTGGGGATTAGTTTGCAGGCAGTTTTGGAGGAGAAAAAGTTGTAGTTCCCTCTCGCCACACCTTCAGTACAAATGTTGCAGCACCATTTTGTAGCAAAACTATGGGAATGGGAAGACAGATGGACAGTGGATAATGCTGCATCATGGCCTCTTATCTTACAAACCAAGTGTATACACAACTAGAGATAGAGCTGTGAAACCAAGGCCCGCCAGAGTTTAGCTCTGCACCCGGGTTAGCAAACCCATCAGGCAGTGCAGTGCCTATGGCCTGGGGGCACATCAGACACAAGCAGCACCTGCAAACATTTCTATTTGATCATCAAACCAGCATCACAAACACGCCTGCTTACAGAAATTTAATTTCCCTACAGTATAAGATTATTTTAGCAGACAAGTTTCTCCTTCTTCCTTTATTTATGAAAGCTTTTCCAGAAAGTGCAGCTACTCACTTATTCACTATTTTCCACAGAACTTGGTTTTGTTTTCTTTCAGTGACATTCCAAGCCCTGCTTGCTGTTAAGAAAACCTCAATGTGATCCAACACTCTGAACTTGGAGATGGACATAAGTAGGTCTGATGGGAGCTCTTCCAAAATGTAATTGAGACTGCTAAGTTTTTCAGTTTAGCCTTTTCAAAGATATGCAGCATCTAGTAAAAAAAAAAAGAAAAATAAAAGTTGATAATTTACCAAAAGTGACCCCTGGATTGACCCTAATTACATATCTAGCCTACCCAAAACGTCACATTCTAACTTTACTCCACATTTTTACCACATTCTTCACCACATTCTTCATATGAGCTACTCTTGGCAGCTATGTTTCACCTAATCAAGGCTGAATTTACTGGATAACTGCTTTAACATTGTTCCTGTGATTGCAATGCAAAATAACAGTAGTTGTACATGTTTCACATGGTGGTCAACATATCAAATTACAGCTTGAAATAACAGAGTGCTTGAAGAGGAGGGGAAAGAAGAAAGCATGAGTGCCTTCATAACCAGCACCTAAGTGAGCTATTTCCATTTCCCCAATGCCAGCAGATAAAGCAAATTACAGTTATGTAATTTGTGCTTGGACAAACAAGAATGGAATTTTTTAAATTCTTATTTTCCATCTGAGAGTCAAACAGTTCTGACGCAGATGCAGCAGAAACCACAGCTCTACAGGAGAGGCAACATGGGTTTTCAACCACACCTCAGACTCCTTTCTGCATCAAGATACAGCCAAAGGTCTTGCTCATGTCTCTAAACCCTGTTTGTATTAGATAGTTACTAACACCATTATTTCCATTTTTATTCTGTACTACATTATTGTAAGACAAACATGAAAAGTTATTTGCCTGTCTTTCTTTCTGTCTCCTTCTCCACATTGTATTTTACCTTCGCTAGAGACATAGCTGATCTGGAGATCCCAGATGAAGATTTTGAAGCTCACACTGTCTGGAAATTGTAATTCTGATGAGGACTTAAATTATGAAGTCCTGGTCCAGAAAAATCACTGATTTTTAATAAGTCTAAAACCTGTCATAATGTCCTGACCTAAACCAGCTGCTCACATTACATAGTGACAAGTGAACACTATCCTGAAACAGAATGTGTGCATCACCTGTAGCTCTCTTTCTATACCAAATCAAAGGAAACCATGAATCCCAAAATAATATCAACTTTAAAGAGAATCCCATATTAATTCAGTTTGAATTCGAGGTTGTCAGAAAGAAAGAAATACATCTAAACCAGCAAACTACCCTGTCTTCTCTATCCTGGTTGTTTCTCTGAGCCTGCTTTGATCTTGATATTTTTTGTTGTTGTCCAGTAGCCAACAGGGCTCAAAAAAAAAAAAAATGAACAAGTTAGTGGTTATTGTTTTGGGTCTGTCCCAAACTGAAATGTTTCCACATATTCAGCCAGTTAAAACAGATTATTTGAGATTAAACAAAACATTTCATTCAAACAGAAATAAATCAGACATACTTAGTAATACCAGCCAGCCAGAGTCAGAAAGCATTAAGGAAAAAAAACCTTCATGTGCCTGCCTCTGTGTACCAGAGGTGGTGATACTGTGGCTCTCGGATCACAGAAGACCCACAGGCAGTCCAGGGATCATTCCCTTGCCAGGCCTGGCTACGTAAAGCAGCAGGGTTGGGTTTTGTGGGAACGTGCTGGCTGTGTCCTCTGAACCCTTCTCTAGAAGAAAGGAGCCAGCTGTGGCCAAGACTCTTTCCCTGGATCAATGACAAGTGACATGTTCAGCCTCAGGGAGCTGTTGTCACCTCCTGCCTATGACCTTCTTTCAGTTTCCTCAGCTTTTGAGTTACAGCGTTTTGCTCCTTGATCATGTGAAATAAGAAACACCACTCACAACAAGTTTCACCTTTTTCTGTCGGAAAATCATCCAAAATATGGGTTATTTGAGCATGAATACTGCCCTGCACACTCCAAGAAGAAATTTCGCTCATCCCACAAGTAGACCAGAGCAACAGATTAGGACACTGTGGGAACAAACCCTGGTCAGCATATGTCCTAGGACATATTTTTCTTCATCTTGTATTGCCTGAAGTAGTATACATCGAGAAATAAATTGTTCACCTAAAAACAGTAGGTCAAAGGTATTAAAGAAAAATTCACATTTATCTTTAATTCCTTTTGGGTTTGGTGTAGGCCAATGTGATAGTCCAGATTTCCTCAGAAGTTATTTAAATTTCTAAACCATTTCACGCTTTTGCCTTTTTTGAAAAAAATCTGTTCATGTTGTAATTCCTCCTGAAAAAATAAACAATCTTTTGGAGAACTACGAGACTGATCCTATCTTTCTTCCTTGAGAAGAAAAGCCTTGAATTTTAACATATAAATTAATTACCACATAGACAAAAAGTAACACACTTATTAAGACCAGTAATGGAACAACCATCCACATGAAGGGTACATGTGTGAGCCACCAAAAAAAGATAAAGGTTAGTACACCTGTTTTTAAAACATAATAAAGGACACCATTCTTTACTGGTCACTTGTTTTAAAAGTACTTTTGACAGCCAAGTTTTGTCAAACTGTGTCGCTGTTAAGACAGGTCACGACACATATGCAGGCTGACAGCTTCAGGCAAAGAGCTCATCTTTAATACCACACAGCATCTTTTATAGTTTCTTAGCTGTTTACATAGTTTTAAAGCACTACAAGCTTAATTCAACCAATCACCACACACCACTAGGTGAACACACAATAATCACTCCACATGCTTTTCTAACAGTAGCTCAGTTTTGCCTCTTTCCCACGGTCCTTCTCTAGCAGAAGTAACAGGCCTGAGCCATGACTTTACAAAGGCAGCAAGGCCCTCATTTTATAAGGTTTTACCTGCATGCAACAAAACTGTTGAATTTAATAAAAACAGAGGGTATTGCATTTTCAAAGCTCACTTAATGCTTGAAGTGAAATGCAGATATTTAACTGACCGCAAACATCAATATTTTGTTTATTTAACAAAGAGGTTGAGGAATTCATGTGCCTCTTCTACAGCCACATTGCACACTGCTTTGTGAGACTGCTCCTGCTCATGTCAAACCCTCTTGGATTGTAAATATGGGTCCACACTGACTGCAGTGCAGTAATTGCAAGGAGGACTGGGAAGTAGCAGGCCTGTGAACAAAATAAGGCGTCTTCACAGCTGCAGGTAGCAGCTGCCTAAAAAAAAAACCCAGCAGGGCCATGAAAGAAAAAACCTCAATTTCTGCAAGGGGTTAAACAGGATTAATTCACTTTTCCCCCTCAGGAATAAAATTCAGTAGCAATTCAGAGTTCTATAATTAGAATTATCTAATATCAGGGTAAGTCAAAAGTCACGAAGAAAAGATTAAGGTTTTAAAAAGCAGGCAAATTTTCCATTACATGTCAGCTGTTGAAGCCTTTTTGACCCTTTTCTCCTGTAGCTTTTCTCCTAAAACCTTATGTAGGAAAAAAACAAGTCCTACTCACCCTGCTTCCTTTGAACAAACTGCTTCTGTTCAGGGGACAAAAGTATGTGAATCACGTAGCATGAAATGGCTGACTTCAGCCTGGAACCTTGAGCTACCAAAAAAAAGTGCTAAGGAAAGTGTTAGTGGGATCTTCATCACTTAAAATAAGTCATAGCCACTCATCAGGACAGCCTTCAACTACCCAAAGTACTTCTGCAGTGAAGTACCACACTGGTTGAATAGCAGGGCATTAGTCCTGCTGAAATGTATGAAAGACCTTAATAAGGTGATAATGCCACTTCACAAGTGTGAGGATCAGTCAGCAGGATTGTGTCCCTAGTTCATATTCACCCTACAAACCAGTATCCTCACTCAGCTGCACCAGCAAGTGAATGCACTCTGGAACACTACAAGCTTTTGTGTTGGCCTTGCACATAATGGAAATGTTGCTTAAGAACAGTTGAGCAATCTCCTGTAAGGAAATTTGTAATTATGAGAAACCTTTTCCTAAGGGATTTTCTGTTTTGAAAGATGCTATGTGCTATGATTTGTGAGGTGTTTGAACTTGGAAATCCTCGGGGTTGGGAGTCAAGGCTCTTTCTTTGAGAGATTGGTTATTTCAGGCTTTTTTGTTCGGGAATTTTTCTGTACTGTAAGCCAAATAAACAGTTAATTCCCCATTTTCCCCTCAAACTCTCTTTGTAGCTTCTGTTTTGTTATCACCTCCCTGACTGCACTGATAATCCAAACCTAGCATAAGGTGCACATTAGTACATTGCACAATTTCAGGCCCTTCTGGCATGCCACCAGACAGCAGCTAATTCAGACACAAATGGAGTCACTGGGAACCTTTTCCTTGACCTCACAGGGCTTCAGGAAGGCCTGAGAAGACCAGCTCATTACTCAAGTCATTTCCGTTGTGGATGTCACCAGGAAAGTTGAAGCACACAGATATTAAGGTTACACGCTAGAAATCATGACAGGTTCACTGTTAAACGGTAAGGAAATTTGCCTCTTTCTGGTTGTCTCTCCAGTTCCTTGTGTTTTGGGAAGCTAATTCTTTTCTGGGGGGGCTGGTTGGGTTTTTGTCACTTTAGGGTGAAGTCCCATCTGGGAATTGTCCAACCTGAAAGCGTTTAAACAAAGATATTTCTTCTTGGTCTGGCGAATGCTTCGTCTCAATATGGTTCATTCTCTACTTTGTTTTCTTACATTTATAAAATAACTGAAGAGTATTTTTTACCTCTCAAATTGTTTTAATTACTTCTTTTCCAATAGGAAATAGAATCCATAGCATCTTTCCCTTCTGATAACACAGCAGAGTTCATAAAACTGTAAATAAACTGTCTCTTGTCTGCTTGGTAGAAAAAAATATTGGATTGCTGCCATCTTTTGGTTACGCTCCAAGATAACTGCTGTCAATTAGGTGTTGTTTTCCTAAGCCAAACACAAGAATAAAGAATTCTAAAGACCTTTATGACTTTATGGTAATAAAGGGAATTCTCTAGATAAATACAAATGCAGGAACATTTTCTCTGTCGTCACTAAAGTTTTAGAAGCAACTTTAGTGTATTTGTACAAAGATCCATGGGAAGGCCTGCTTGAGGCAGCAGAATTTCAGGATGCCTGAAAACAGTACATTTTAGATTTTTGTCTAATTACAGATGAATCATTAGATAATTTGTGATCCCTGGTTTTTGAATTTCATTCTTTGCTTTGAGAAGTTATTTTATATTTCACCACTGCCATGAATATACATATCTGTATTTTCAGGAGTATTTACCAATTTTTCCTTAAAATGTTTGGGATTTAATATGCCCTCACAGACCTGAATTATCAGAAGTTTTGAATGACAACTTCTCTGATCCATCCAAATTAAATGGCAACACATGGGCATAGTTAGAGACCAGAGAGAGAGTAAGCACATGCTCCCTGTTGGTTTCGCCTTAACGTCAGCTGATGAGCAATGACTAAAACTGCAGGCTTCCATCACTGCTGCAGCTTACTCAGACTGTAAATACATTCACAGCTGTTTCATTTAGGAGACCAGAACACTATTAATGCAAGGAATACAGCTGACAAACAACTTAGCAGCTGAATTTCAGACAAGCTGAATAGCTCACAAATTATCACGCCAGCTGGAATGTTTCAGAAAGTGTTCAGGAAGATGTACACAAACTACTTCTCTTAATTTCAGTGAGAAATCAAGATGAGAGCCTCCTACTTCTTGGCAGTTGCTTGATAAACAGCGGAACAGATTTTAAAAAATATTGCAATGAAGCTGTGGTTTCTTGATATTGTGTGTAATTCCTCTAGTCCACACTATCTGCAGCTGGAATTTCACAATATAGGGATAGAACGTGTTTGTCACGCTCGAAGGGTGGGATATTTCCCACTTAGCCTTTAGCAATATATATAGTGCACCATGCACCCAGAAGACAGCTCTGATTAACCCAGTACCTCTATCCCAGGTAGCCAGCTGAGATAGTAATGACCCCAGGAAAATGTAGGCATGCATGGCCACCAGATACACCTTTTGCACCCAAAATCGGCAAGACAACTAAGTTAACACTGTTCAGTGCATAAAGCCATTTCTATCATTATAGAGCAGTTCAAAAGAACTGATCAATGCCAAACGAACTTCCAAGCTAGCTTTTTAGTGTGTCTGGAATATGATGGAGTTAATTTTATCACTGTTATCAAATATTTATGTCAGATTAGTGCCCAAAGGTACTAATCTAATCAGTAGTAGAGCTGTTTGTGTTTGATAGTGCGTAAATACAGGTTACCTATATCCTATATCCTGCCAGGCTTACAGTCCATTGGATCAGGGTGGTTTTATTTCATTCATGAAGCTATAAAATTTATATTAACTAAACTTTTATGTCACTGATGGGCAACCTGTGGCAAACAGGTCAGAAATGACAGTGCTACAGTCAGTGGTACACAAGCACAAATAAAATGTTTGTAGCTGTGGAAAAGCTTCTGAATGCCGAAAGGAGCAAAGGTACAGAAAATTACCTGCAGGAATTAGGGTTAGAGGTAGGGGAATATTTTGCAGAGACATAAAAAGTCTTTTCCATCTCCAGTTAATTCTCTTCCATCTATCTGGAAGCTTTCCCAAAACTGGCATTTAATTTCAAGGCTCAGGAATTTTGTTTCTTTCTAGGTAATTACTTTCTCTAGTAATAAATTTAATAGTAATAAAATTAAACACAGCAAAAGATCTTTAAATATCACAAAAAGTTAGTAGGAAGCAGGCTTTCATATCTGGCTCTAGATAGAAAGCACTGCTCTATCCCAGCCTGTGTGGAGATATAGAACTCAAAGAAAGGCGTTGCACAGAAAATGCCAACATGCCCTTAGGAGGACCCAGACTGAAAATATTTGCAATTTGTATTACAGTCCTATAATGTGTTACTTGTAGTTATTTCGGTGTATGTGAACTCATGTATTTAAAATGCATAATCTGCCCCACCCATTCAATGGCTCCACCAAGTTCACAGGCAACGTGCCCCAGCCAGACCAAGGTGGATGCTGATGACACACAAACAGGAGAGAACTCCAGATCCAGATATTCATGCCCAGCAGCAACACCAGCTGTTCCAAAAATAACATCTTTGCCCCTTTGAACTGGACAAAATATGTTCTACAGTGATCAAGGACATAAAATAAACATATTTGCAGTGGAGTTGTCAGGGTCACTTCTCAGGGTATAATTGTGATTTATAGAGTTGAAAAAAGTTTTACTGGTGGAAGAACAGCATCTTGACATGGCAGCTGGTGATGCTACAAAGAAAAGACAGTCCACGCTTGCTGTCAAATGCAAAATATTATTGCATCACACTGAAAAAGCAGAAAGCAGACTTGCTACTAATTTCAAACTTAAAGAAGGAGGAGCTGAAGTTATTTCAATATGGAATGAAGGCTTTGATGATTTTCCTCTTTAATTTCAAGGTTCCAAGAAAGACTTCTTTGAATTTTCATATAATAGAAATTTGATATCAAAGTGGCACTTAATTTGAAGTATTATCTAATCTAAAGCATTACTCAGCTAGCACCACAGAGATTACTTTTGCCTTAATATAGGAGTGTGTGTGAATTTACCAGATTGTGTTGTGAGTTTCCTCGTAGTGCACACCCACAAGGCTCACTGGCCACAGCTGGTGCAATGGATTATGCCTTCAGCATGAGAACAAGTTTGATATGTGCTGAATACTAAAAATTAGATGGTTTGTAATACAATTTTCACTACTTTAGGCTGTTCAAGTACTGCCTACGACTTCATAGGTCTATAATCAATCACTGAGCCAATAAAACAGAGTGGCTTAGTGGCATGCCTGTGAACAGGGCAGGCTTAGCCACTGTTTCAAGTAACCACAGCTGACACTGATGACATTACTGTGAGGGAAGGGCACCCAGACCCACAGATGCAGGAACTGCTGAACACAGCTTAGGATAAAATGGCAAAAACAGGAGAGCCATTTGCAGCTCTCAAATCTTTAATGTGGTCTACAGCCTGATTTGAAGTAATGGCTGCGTTCCTCTCCCTTTCCCACAAACCCCAGACTGAGTTCAGGAAAAACATGGTTTAGGGCAAGTTAATTTTGCTATTGTTGTGTTAACTACCTGTTACCCCCACTAGCAGGACTTGTCAGTTTCCCAGATCTCAGTGGTACAAAAGGGCTGACTGGGGTTCCCAAGCATGTCCCAGATCAATACAAAACAAACAGACAAAAGCAAAGAGCAGCATACAAATACACAACATTTTCCTTCTCACTATCTCCCATATTCATATCATCTAGACCTAGTAAAGGTCGAGACACACAAGCACTACTGCAAGTGACAGCGCTTTTTGGTCTGCTGCTACTCATGGCTTTGCTGATCTAATATTATCTGTTTAGGTGGCATACAAGCACTAGTTCAGCTCCTTCCCAACCTACTTTTCTCCCTCTACATCTAAAATTCACAGGTTTCCTTGAAGATTTTGGCTCATTTGTCTACATTCATAACAGAGCAAATACAAGTGTCCATCAGTTATATGTATTTTATATGAGATTTTCTCTTGCAAAGGGCATGTGAACCTGTTTAGTGTGAGTTTCCTGGTTGAAACTCTCTTCTTAGAGAAAGGAAGTCCAAAGTAAGCACAAGGTTTTGACTCTTTGTAGATTAGGATACTGGAGACTCCTTCTTTCAGTTGTACTCTTACCCACTGACATGATACATATAAGAAGCAGCTTCAGAATCTAACCCAACCTGCAACAGCTGCAGAGCAAAACTGCTCCTGATGGTTGGTGGCCCAAAATTAAAATGAAAATTACTCCACCTATGTCCCTCAGAGTACTTAGATTTTGTGGAAACCTTTTCCTATATGAAATGTGTCCTGAGAGTAAGCCACACACATCAGCCATGCTGTGAAATCACAGTGTTATACAATAGTCTAGGAACAAATGTTTTTCCAGGAAAGAGAAGCGTTATACAGACTTCAGAGTTCTTTCTGACCACAAGTGAAACCCCACATTTTTCCTGGTGACAGCAGTGTTATGTATCTGTGCTTACAGAAATGTGTAAGAAACGACTGTCAAATGCAGCTGACATTGAAGCGAACACCTCCAAATACAGGGGGTGGGAAGGAGGAGAGCAGAGGAACATCACAACATCTGTAACTGTTGAAAGTACCAAAAAAACCCAGTTCTACATCCTTCAGACACTTATGTCAGATCTCTGTTAATAGGAAAATGGCAGAAAATAGAGCCTGGGAGGACCACAAGCAGCAGTCTAGACCTTTACTCTGTGTGCCAGCTCCACAGTGACTCATAGCACAAATAGCTGCTTCCTAAAGATGTCCCAGTCACGGCCTAGAATCAGCAAGTTCTGAGCTTGCTAATTCTAAGATATTTCAAACAGAACTATTGAGTTATAAAGAGCAGAATTACAGCCTGTCTCCACCAAGCAGTTCTGGTTCTTTTTTCAAACTTACATCTTTTAAAAGATGAAGGTCTTCCAACCTCTGGAAACCAGATATATCAGAAAAAAATGGGAATTATGCCCCATGAGTGCTAGTGAACACAGCATGCAGCCTTTCCACAGAGTCAAAGTTGTTCCTTTCATCAGCTTGAGTGAACACAGGGTTTTTAACGTATTAATAGAAGCAGACTATACTGAAAACCTCAAAATATAGCAGAGAACACCTCAGTTTCTAAGGGACGCCATTAATATCGCATTATGAGAGTGGAAAAAAAAGGACGAAAATTAAGAAATACAACTGCAAAACAAACAACAAAGAAATATGGAAGAAAATTACTGTCAGAGGATGAAGCATTTTGTATTAACAAATCGTATTTGTTCCCACTTGCTTCTGAGCAAATCAAGGTCTTCTGTGCTCCTTTCCAGTGGTGCCCACAGAGCTGTGATGCATTTGCCAGAGTCAGACTCCTTGGAGCTCTTCAGTGTCTTGGGTGGGAACACAGCACAGCTGAGGGGGCTCAGGGGCCTAACCAAGCACCCTGCACTCCAGCACTCCAAGGCTCTGGGCGGTCCCAGGCTAAGCTTCATCTCACATGAGAGGCTGCAGCAGCCTCTGGAGCAGAGCACAGGCACTCAGAAACACCATGGCTTTGTCATTATTGCAAAGGATTATCCCACATCTTCCAAAAGCACATGTGAGGCTACTGCTCTCCCTTGGCACTGTGCAGCAGAGCTTGCTGGTAACGCACCATGACAGGGAACTGCTCTGAAAACAGAACATTGCACAACATTCCCCTTCTGTGGTACTAATCGGGTGCCAATTACGTATCATTAATATTGTGTTTGGATAGCAAATCAGGCAGACTCAGCTAAAATAACACAGCTTGTTTTAGTAAGTCTTTGTGTAAATAAAACTATTGTACTGTTCATATTCCATACTTATTGCTTCTCCCTATGGGCCTGATTCTGCTTTTCCTCTGCTCAGTAAAAACCAGTTCCGTAAGTTTTTCATTAGTTTCACAATGTATATTTCACAACATACAATAGTCACAAATTTGACCTTTCTCCAGCCATTTTCTGCAAAAGGTCTCTCATTCTCCGCAAGATACAACCATTTGTTCATCACTTTCCTTGAAGGCTGAATAAAAAAGACAGAGATCATATATCATTTACTTCTGGATATACAAAATCCTTCCCCAACTCCTAAAAGCAGTGCCACGACACACCAGGGATCCAGAAGGACTAGTGGTGCTGTTGTGGTCTATCAAGGTCCAAATGGAGTCCAAAGTCAGTGCAAGATGAAGATACATTATATTCCAACCAATTTGTGACTGAACAATTTGACATCAATGGAAAACAAAATCTAAATAAATTTACATTACAAATTCACTCACTAGTAACTGTTATCAAACCAAGAACTTTCTCATACATTGCTAAAAAATCAACAGGCATGGGTATCTAATGTCTGTATTGACCATTTACCCCAAATCCAGACTGAGTAATGAGCATAGCTGGCTTTTTGGAGGGGCTACCTCCAGGTCAGTAGGGCGGATCAGCCAACCAGCACAGAAAATATCTTTTGACCATGAAACCTTGCCTGTGCAGATTTCAGTAAGTCATGTCTACAGACAGTTAAGAAAGCGTGCATTATTCTTTCAGAATTCCAAAAGGCAACAGGGAACACAGTGTAAAGAAATAGAATACCAACTGACTCCAATCACATGAGTTTGCACACCCGTGCAAACCGTGAAGAATGGGCGACTACAAATATTTCAAAAATATGGTTTAAACAGGCATAGGAGGAATAAACAAACATTGGAAAAACAGCTTGCCTTTGTCTCACAGCATACAGAGCATTACTGAATGTGTCCCCAAAACAGAGCATTACGGAACACGTCCCCACCTAGTGATTTGGTAGCTGTTATGGCAAGAGGTGATTGACTTCTCCCTGCATGGGCACTGCTTTCCAGAGGGAGAGTTTGCTTTAAGGAGTTTAATGATGGAAATGCTGGAGACTGACCACAAAGTACACAGTAAAATCCTTCAGCACAAGCATAAACTCAAAATTGCGAACCAAGTGACCGCTCTAGGGAGTGAATGGGACTTGGCAAGAGTAATATTTACAGCTGTGGTATAAAATTAGACCCCAGGCAGACTCTGCTTTGTATCAAGAATCATTTGTTCCATTTTTTCCACTGACAAAAACAGAAACATAAGCATTGAGTTAGGCTTGCTCAGTCTACTCCCAAATCTAATGATTCACAAAAAACTGAAAAAATCACATTAAATCAAAATAATTTAAGAGCTATATTGGGGTGTCTCCAATACAGCCTTGGATGTACTCTTCAAGCAGGAACATGGGGATGCATTCTGCCCAAATATGATTAATGAACAGTAATGGAATCTCCCAAAAAACAACCAATACACAAAGTTGGTCAGACTCAATGGACATGAATACAAAGAAGAAAGAGATGAGGAAAATAAATGTCATGATCTTTAAAATACCAAATTCCAGATCATCGTGCATCTTCAGATTTAACATTCCACAGGTAAAAGGTAAAGTTACTTTAACACCTATTTCCTTCAGCATGTTTCTGTCTCAAATGCTTCCCCCTGTCTTGACCAACAAATCTCCAGGTTTTTCCCCTCAAGCTCCTCCGTATAATTAATTTTCAAATAGTTTTCCATCTAATTTTTTTTTACTTCTCTTTACCACTAAACGGCCTTTGATTTCTTTTTTTCTCCCATATATTACAAAAAAGTTGTACCATGCCACCTTGTAAGACAGTAAACTCATGCATCAAATGCAACTTGAAAAGGAATAAAAAAACTTCACTACCTATTAAAATTAAACTTTTGGACAAAACAATCTGTCCTGAGAACATTTTGCATTATGAATCAAGTCTTTAGGTCTCAGTCAAAGACCTGAAATTTGTGACTCTCTTCTAGTCAAGTTTATATCAAGCTAGAATCTTGCACCAGATTCAGGTGCACTTTGCTACGTTTTTTGTCTAGACAGCAATACTGGCAGAGGATGTGTAATGATTCTCTATTTCACTCGTGCTATAAAGGCATAAAGACTGTCTTCTGGACAGCTGCTCACACTCCTAGAGCAATTATAACAATTCATAATGAGCAAAAATTGATGTTTTTCAAACTGTTTTAGTGCAATTTGGCAGCTAGGAAGTACTTCCAGATCATTTCAGGGATTTCGCAACTAATAGACATGTCTAATTCTGGGTTGCTGCTGGAAATTTCAGCACACCCCATGCTCAGATGTGGTATTTCTAGCAGAGATGATGAAAAGAATCCATTTGAAAATATTATATTTCTGCATTCGGTAATCTGAGCCATATTGAAGTAGAATATATATTTTATACAGAATTTGATTAACATAGCTGTTTCAAGAAAAGCAAACACTTATACATTTTTCAAAATCTTTTCATAAACAGTGAAGAAAATCATTGTTCCTGACTGCAGGATGAAAAATGAGATTAAAATGATGAAGTAAAGTAACAGAAAGGTTAAATTTAAAAGAACCTGAAAAAAAGTCAAAAGGAAGTTTTAGCAGCCTTATGACTACTGGATGGCAAAGCATAGGGTATATTGGTAATTACTACAGAATGATTTTCTCCTGTAAATTCTCACCTGTATGCGACAGGAATTAGGTTGTTTCCTGACACACCATCCTGAGCAACATCCTGAGTAGATATAAAAAAAAATCTTCTATCTAAAGTTTAGTCAAAAGCATGTTGAATTTGTCTCCTGTATCGCCAAATTTATTCCAGGAGCCTACAGAGCACTGGAGAAGTCTGTTCTTTAAATATGCTTTAATTTTGTTTGACAAACATAATCCTCCTGCAGTGATGTGTTGTAACACACAAATACAAATAGTGAAGCAGAAGGAGGATCTTTTCATGAGGAAACATGGAAAAAAAGTTCATCTGAAAAAAATACTCAGACAGCATATCAAAACCCCTATTCAAAGGAAAAATAAGACCAAAGAACAGAAAAGGTTAAAATCTAGAAGGAAAATTCAGCATCTTTACCTTCAGGACATGTGTGAAATATACATGAAATTCAAATGCATTTTTTTAATGACTATATTAACTGTATGTAGGGAAATTTAAAGGCTTTTTTTATAGTGGAACATTTGTAAACAAAATCCCAGACTCAGCAAAAAGATCCATCTGGATCCCATGCTGCCCAAAGCTGGATGCTCATGGTTGTGTAGGTTTACACAGAAGACTGTGCCAGACAGCAACTGTATCCCTGAATTGGCCTTCTCAAATTAGACATTTCCTTCTAATCACAGCTGTCAAGCTGCAATAAAGACAGAAAAATAAGAGCTTTTAAACAATGCAGTATGGCCATGTAAGAATTTTCTTTTACCTACAGAACCTTGCCTTCAAATCCTCCCAGGTAAGGAAAATGAACCAGGACATCTGGAGTTTTTAGTGGCCTCTCAGAATAACCAGTTGTATGATTTTTCCACCACACAAGTTAATTTTTAAATTTGCTCCTCTGTTCCCCAAGTTGTAACACCCTCACATGACATTTGTGACCGATCTGATGGGTTTTGTTAGCTTTGTGTTATTTAGAGTTAGGCTTGATCAATAGAGAAAAGGCACAAGACCAGCAAGCTCCATCCATATGCAAGAACAGGATGCAGAAGTGAATGGAGCTCTTTCATGGCCATGAAGAAGTACAGATAAAGGAAGTTATAACTTCAAACTGAGCTACACTTTTTCTTAGCATATCTCTTGCAATGAGAAGAACAAGTCTAGCTTGGGACCTTGACATTTTGTCATGCTGTAGGAAGAAAAAAAAAGGCACAAAATCATGTAAAAGGAATTAAAATATTATGTGTAGGACTAAAAAAAATCATGTTAATATTTCCGCAGACAGGCACTTGTAGCAGAGGAGAGGTTAGACTACAGATAATTTGCTTTGTTTTTGTTGTTCGCTTCCATGGCTTGTAATGGTAGAAGGATTTAATCTACTGGACACACATCCTAAAATATGCAACTCCTCACAGCATCCTTAGTACTGCTACCTGAGGAACAAGCAACAATTTCCTCAAACATGGAACAATTGTAAATTAACATACAGGAGCCAAGTCCAGCAGTAACACAGTAATAACTATCTGTTTCCCTGTCCCAGTTAATGAATTCCTGAGGGCAAGCAAAATAGCTTACAGCTGATGGAGTTCTGAAGGCTGAATATGAATCATCCCCTGCCTCGTCAGCATCCTGACTCATCTTCATTGTGCACAAAACAATGTTATTTATTTATTGCCCATTGCTGTAGCATGAGGGTGCCAGTTTACAATCAGTGTGCTGGCAGGCAGGCCCATACAGCACAGGCTCTAGACCATGTCAGATAGCTGTGAGATGTCATTGTTGCTAGCACCAGCTTTTTTTGCTTTGCTTTGTCTTTTCCTCCCGCTGCTGTCACTCTGGCAGTTGCAGTAAGTGGCTGAATTTGTCACTGCTTTCCCATTGTTCAAGATTCTGGATGGAGTCAGTAACGATGCAGAACTGGGAGCCCAGCCTTGCAGATAAGCAGCAGGAAAGAGGGAAAATGGGATGGGATGTGTTGGTAACACAGCTCCAAATGCTCTCATTGTTATCAGCTACCATTTTTGTATCACCAAAGCCAGTTCCTAGCTTCTTTTTTTTCTAGATGTATCATTCACATGTATTTTAATGGGGACTGAGCTTTTGAGCATTTCCAATGCATTTACCTTTGACCAGATAATTGCATTCTGCATTAAATCATTCACATAATTATATTAGTAGTTAGAGAGCTGCTTTTTCTCTTACAAATCCTTTTGCCTTTCCTTTGGCAATACTCCTCTCCTATGTAAAGAAAGATACCCGTGATGACAACATTTTATTTACTAAAAAATGGGCAACACACCATACCAAGGCTGGATTTCAGGCCTTTTCTACAATTTAGCGTCTTTTCTTTTTCTTTGAGTTAAGCTTCTCAGCCTTCATATTTCAAATCAGTCAAGATGTATATATCAAGGCAGAGATGTCTTCAATAAAAGTGCTAAGTATCTGAAAAAAAGGAAGCCAACCAAACACAGGCAGCAAAGAACAATAGGAATAATAGAATCATTTAGGTTGGGAAAGAGCTTTAAGATCATTGAGTCCAACCATTAACCCAGAAGTGCCACGTCCACCACTAAAATATGTCCCTAAGTGCCAAATCTACACATCTTATAAAGAGTCACCCTCCAGGGATGGTGACTAAACCACTTCCTCAGTCAGCCTGTTCCAATGCTTGACAACCCTTTCAGTTAAGAAATTTTTCCTGATATCCAATCTGAAACTCTTCTGTCAGCTTTCAGTAGCTTATATTCTTGGGGTATCTGAATTTTGGAGTGCTCTGTATAAATAGCTCAGATTTGTTTCTAGAACTGCTAAATCCTGCTGAGCTTATTGGAAATATGCAAGCATCACGTTCAAACATGTCAACAGATACCGTAGTTAGTCACACATATGCACATTAAAAAACTCAGTACACTCCAGACTGGAGGACACTCAAAAAATGTGGACATAAAGTCATCTAGTCCTTAGAAGAGACACTGACAACCCACAAATATGAGGTCACTGGAAGTGGTGTATATGCAAGTAATTATTTCCCACATAGAAAATGCAAGAACTCTTAGTGATTGTTCTCTGTGATTTTGAAGCCTGGAAATGAAGCAACTATTTAAAACTGCTGAATAAAACCAAAACTTCAACAATAAAAGAAAGAATCCTGTAAGATTCACTGTGTGAATTTTTTGCATTCTTTTCTTTTAATTTTCTTTTCTCCTTACTTACTTGCTTTAAACAGCATGGGCTCCAGATTCATGTTTTATTACAAAAACCTAAGAGCAAGAGGGTTATTCTAGTTATCTCAGTTAAAAGATTTAAAAGGGCACCCAGAAAAATCACAGTTGGAGAAGCCCTAAAATTCCTGTGGTGAAATGGCAGCGATCTGGAAAGGGACTGTATTAGCAGACAGCTCCATTAAATCTCTTCGGTCCCCCATGAATACATCATTGTTTAATTTCTCCCACAGAGGGAAGTACACGGCTCTAGATGTGGAATTTATTTGTTTTAAGAATGGCTTCTGTCTGCATTTAATTACTTTAGCACACAAAATGTCCTGTCACCTGAATGGTGTCACCCTCTCTGTTGGTCCTAAAGGCAATACAGGGACAGCTGTTTGGAAATAAACTTTCCTGTAGCAAGCTATTAGGCAAGGACATGAGAAACAGAGGATTCTCAGGATCACAGGTAGGTTATACAGTCTCTTCCATCCTTTCATCCATGTGTCTCACATGAAGGTAAAACAATAAAAAGGGAGCACATCAAACATATGCGGCTCCACAAGAACCTTCTGACTTACAACCATTCCCACAGTGAGTTCTCACTTATTTTCAGGCACGAAAGCAAGGGATGCCACTGGGACCCTAATGCAAGAATTTATAGAGTCAATTTCTTTGCAGCCTTTTAGCTGTGTTTCAATACTTGAGATATATCCCCAATACATATCTAATACGTTGGAAGAAACAACAACTGACCAGGAAGTTTTCTGACCACAAGTCACAGTCACAATACAATTTAAAGGTAATCTTGCAATAAAAATTTAACCTATTCCTTTTCAGTAGGAGGAAGACTCAATTCTCTCCCATTCACGCCACTAGCAAACTTCAGAAGAATCATGACCAATTATATATAATTTACGAGAATGTAATTTTTTTCTTCTCTTCAGTATTTTTTTTTACTATTTTACTATCATGTTTTGGCTATAAGAACACCACAGTGCACAGAAAAAAAAAATCTACAGCTATGGCAATTTAAATTTGCATATTGAGTTACTACAGGTTCAGACCTATATTCTATTATATACACAAATATACACAGTAGTAGACAAAAATTGAACCCAGTAACCCTGTGCAGTCTTCAGACACTGAAAGTAATAGAGAGAAAAAAGTAATAGGTCTCTTGAACCAACAGTTCAAAATCTATTTTTCATTCAGTTTCAAGTTCAAGTTAAGGAAACCTCCTACTGGAGACATCACAAAGTAAATTTTATTCTTCATTAGTCAAGAACTTCCTGTACATACTAGAATATGCCAAACCTCGTGTAACTCATTTGAACTGCTCCTTTGGAGAATTTTTTTCTTACTGTCATTTACAAATGTGTTTTCTTTCAATTGTTTAATTACAACCAGAGGAACCACATTTTGGAAATTTTAATTCCCTGGTTTCTGGAGTAATTTCTTATGACATACCAGTGAAGAGGAAAAAATAAAAATTAAAAAAAAAGCTAACACACCATTGTCTGACAAATGTTAATGCAAAGTAAAGGGACAGAATTGCTGTGTGTGTAAGTGAACTCAAACAAAGGCACAGACAGGGAAGTTAATGTAATGAGACATTATTAAAAAATACAGATGGTCCTCAAGAGCTTAAAGACAGTTGACAGCTCTTACCAATCTGAGGTGAATCTTCAAATGAAGCTTTATTGGGCAGTTTCTTGGTGAAAAAAATTCCAAGGGCCAGAGAGGGTAAGGATTTATGCCAATGTGTGAAGATAAACAAATGATTGGCCAAAAAAGTAATTTTCCAATCAGGTGAAACATGCTATTCTAAGAAGAGACAAAGAGGTAAAACAATTGTATTATCTTGCAGAATAATATTTTAATGTTTGGAGTTGATCTAAAATTTTCTATTTCATTTTCTTCTATCTGTACTTGGTAATAAATATATTCCTATTAGATGACAAAATCAAATTTAGAATTTCCCTTTTTTCAAACGTTAAGAAGGTGACAAGATTCTACATTTCAAACTGTGAATGCCACCAGATTTTTAACTGCATGTAAATAAATGCAAAAATACCTCAATATCTGCAGCTTTGAGGAGAGAGTGTGTTTCTGAGACTGTGTGTGTGCAGTAACTGCACACAGAAACGATGAGAGCTAAGCAGCTCTGGGGTAAGGTGCTCAGTTACTCACTGAAAAAGTGTGGTGTAAATTGGGCTGCACGAGCCACGTGTACCCAGAGCTTGGCTCAAAGCACTTCTCCTGCTCAGGACTGTTTGTACTGGCACGTAATTAGTTTGTTATATCGCTCCTCATCTAAACGCTGTGCGTCTGCTGCAGAGTTATGCCCTCTGCACTCAGTGTTTTCTTATCTGCTCTGCTCTTGTTCCTTATTACCGAGTCCTGAGCACTCTATTCCATCTGCCAGCACTAAATATTATTTGTGTTATGTAGACCATAAAAGCAGGTTCAGTCCCTTCTGCATTCACTCTCTGCATTCACGTCACGGTCCATGGCTCCACTCAGAAGTGAATTGCTGCTGAATAGGTTCCTAGCTTGTGCTATAGCACCTATCAATATATATTTAGCCACATACATGCAGTATCTATCTATATATACATATATCACGTACCTTTCAGGGTATCTGTATGGATATTGCAGTACATAATTTGCAAATACACATTATGATAAATTATGTAAGATAAATACTTCTTTTAAAAAGGAATTTAAAGAAATGCTATTCAAATGAAAAAATATAAACAACTATTTATATTTTAGAAATCAGTGGACAAATAAGAAAACTTCAGCATGAGATGCTGGAAGTGTTTTATCCATAGAATTTTATCATTTTTTGTAAAATATCATCTTATTACAGGATGTCACTTTAAACTGTTTAGAAAAATTAAGTCTTTTTTTACTTTTAAATCACTGGGTATTTTCAAAATTATTACTCCTTGCTTTTTTTTGTATGGAAAGGACAACTTTGACATAGTAACACATTAAAAACTTGATCGATGGCTTAGTAACGTAGAGGAAAGCATGCTTAGGATTTTGTACTTCTTTATCTAATACCATGGATTTGAAATTGCAAAAGAAAAAGAAAACCTCAGTAAAAAACATAGAGTAATGTGTATAGAAAAAAAAAAGTAATACAAGGTCACTTTTCCACTTGATTTATTCAGCCCATCTTCAAAAGTCACTTGACTTTCAGTTAACAAGTGCAGGCAGTGTATGGTCACTTAATTGCACAGGAACTAAGCAGATTAGCACTGGCAGTACTTGATTATGAAACCAAGTCATGAAATAGCATTAACCCTTATTAAGTGCTCTTAAAGAAGAATAGTGGAAAAACAGGTAGTTTAGCAACAAGGTAAATGCTGCCAGAGAGAACCCAGACAAAAATTTCAATAATACATCATCAGCCTTTATATTACCAGGACTGTGCTATCTAGAAAAAGTAGCCAGTACTAGAAAGAAACAATAAGTAAAGGTTTATACCCCTGTATAACACTGTTCTGCAGCATCTCTTTAGACATCTGCAAATAAAAGCCAAATAGTGGTGAAAAATTGCCACGAGGATATTTTTGAAGTTTGCCTGGAGCTGATTCCTTAGTAATTGAGGTAACCACGGCAAATGAGAAAGCAATAAAAAGACAATGAATGCGTTTAGAAAGTGTATCAAAATTAAAAGAATTAATTAAAAACCTGAGGTTTCTCTGTATCTTTTCCTGATTTAGCCAGAAGAATTTATAATAAAAGGAAATCTTCTGCATTATGATTCCCTGGCAGTTAGGCTACAGATAACACTCTGATACCGTTGCCCATCCTGTGCTTCATTTTGCATTATTTCAATTTAAACGCATAAGTCATTACTAATGCACCAGTAATGAAAAGATGTCTCCAAATTTCAATATGCTTCCCTTTAACAGAAAAATTCCATCCTCAACTCTAGCAAACCACACTCTGAAGGCCAGCTGCACTGCAGCAGCCTCCCCAGCCAGTCTGCTCTTACTCATACTCAATCTGGCTCTTACTCATACTCAGTAGTTATTAATTTTAGGGGGGGGTTTCTCACTCTGATGAAAAGAGTGCTCCAGTACTTAGCAGGCATCCCCCCAAACAGAATTCTGTTAGAAGAAAGGGACCAAGCTTTGCTTTTTGTGTTAATCCTCTTCCACGTCTCTGTCACAGTGCCCCGGCTGCTCTGGGATCAGTGTGCACCAGCTGTCCCACCCATGGAGTCTGCTACCCTGCACCACCCAGCCCTTCCTCAGGGCTGGTTCCCCAGATTCTGGAACTACCTTATCATGAGTACAGCAAACCAGTGCTGACTCCTGCAGTGGCCAGAGAATTAGACAGAGTGAAGCTGGATGTGCCTGAGACACCTGCAAAGACAGCTGCATGCAGAAAAGAGTAGATCTACAGCTGAGCATCCAGAGGAGGATCTGTGGCAGCGCTGTTCTGTGCCTCCCAGCTCCCAGTACTCTTAGAACCAGTATGGTCCATCTGACAAGATGCCTAGAGCATTTCACTGCACTGCCAGCCACTGTAAGTCAACAAACTCCCTCAAATCCACAAATCACCCCCATATGTATCAACTTACAGCCAAACATTTTAATTTGGACAGACCTTAGGAAGGAATTACATCCAGAGACTATGCAGGATGAACAATTACAGATTTCTTGGCTATTCACACTATTCTGCATCCAGGAATTCTCTGCAGGAATAGACAATTTAAACCAGTGCTTCATTAATAAAATTGAACACAAGAAAAGCAAAAAAAAAAACCATGAGAAGGATAGAAATCCTTTGCTAGCCTAAAAATGCATGTATCCCAGACTGACTGTTAAAAGCTTCTTTTCTTAAATTCTGGTGTATCTTTAAATGGAAAGGCATCAGTCTTTTTGTGTTGTGAGGAGGAATGTCATCAGGAGAAGCCACCTTGGATCCAGCTGTCACATCCTTGAAGATGTAGCCACAGACATCAATGTGTGCTGGCAACTCTTAGACAATATGAGCTCTCCAAGAGTAATGAATACATAACCTTGGTACTGGACACACGACAAAACCTGGGTTACCACAATTCTGTTCTTATTTTGTGAGCTGTGCTAATTAGATGAAACTGCTCTGTGTTCACAAAGCCTTTTTACTTCACATCATTGTTTTACTGGGCAGACAGTTCAGATTATCTGTGGTTACACTGCCTGAAACAAGAACACTCTCATGTATTCCTTCCTTTTTCCCTGTGACAGATCTCAAGTATCCTCCTGGTACTATTAACATTGCCTCTGCCAACAACCACAAAGAGCACAGTGGAAAATAACCAAGTTGTTTACTGTTGTATCTCAACAAGGACTTGTTGGCTCTGTTTTGGTTGTAAAAGAGAGAATTGCCTGTTCCAGACATGATTTGTCATTATTTTATTTTACACACAAGCTGTGTATGTCAGAAAATTGAAGAGGTTTGAAAACCCCAACCAGAGCTACCATCTGATCAGAGCAGCTCAGTCATCCCTCTGGGCAACTTCCTCCACAACACGTGGCGTGAAGACCACCAAAGGTAAGGATTTTACTTGCCACATTTTGGTCATATTAACAAGTCTTTTAAGTAACAGATTCAGCTTCCATATGCAAATGATAGTCTGGAAATGGAACAGGTGTAGTTTTACCACTTTATAATGTCTCTGGGAGAAGGATGATAACAGAGACATTTGCTCTGCACAGATGCCACCTCCTGTAACAGAAGGACAATGATGGGATGATAACAACTAGGCTGATATATGTCCCATGAAGTCCATTAACAGCTACACAGCATCTTTAGGAGGTGTTGCACTGTTTTCTGGAACGGGCCCCAACGTCCACATGTAGTTTTATAACAAATGGAGCTACATTAAAACTGTGGAGTGAATTCAACAACTGAAGACACTGTCCTCAGAGTGACATGAAGGATTACGTACTTCAGCTTTCCAGCAATATCATTCAGCGTTTCTCATTCTGAGTGAGAAGGTTTAGTGGTTTGGGGGTTACAGTGATAATGCTGGGTTATTGGCCGGACTTGATCTTAAAGGTCTCTTCCAACCTGATAATTCTATAATGCTATGATTCTCTCCTCACTTTTATGTTTGATTCTTTTAATTTCTGGACAATTTGCCTGTCTAGGTACAAATCAGATTACATCTCACTGCCGCAGCAGTTTCCCATCCCCTATTTGAAGCACAAATATTTCTTCTAGTCTTTAAAATTTTAGAGAAACGTCTTCCTTTGATGCCTGAAAATTCACATCATATAACACAGTGCCCACCTTTCCCAAACAAAGATTAAGCTTTCACTGAAAAGACACCCCACAAAACCGCTATTTTCTATACAGTTCGGGATCTGAAATAACCAGGTAAATACACCAGACTGAACTACAAGTTACTACACAGCTTCAGCAAACTTCACAGTTTAGATCTCTACACAGCAAACTGTATGTCCAGCATCAGCAGTGGTAGGGTGCACTATGCAGGCTCAGAGGAGGCAAATCAGCAGCTCAAATAGCTCTTGGGTATTGTTCCTAAGGAGCTGGCATTATAGAACAGCACTTTGTTACAATCCTGCACAAACTTTACACACAGGATATTTTCCAACAAAGGCTTATTAAGAAAGCCTCAAAAATTATGCTAGCTTTCACCAATTAGCTTCATTTATATAGCTAATTTATCTTGCACAGTGTAATAATAATGGCCACAAATTAAGTCAAAAGCAGGTTAAAGATAGAAATATCAGACTGTATATGAAATATTGAGAGAATATATTTATTACTACAGACTGGAAGTCTAGACAGCAGTAAAGATACATTCAAATAGTACATCTCTCAAAGAATAACAGTGTGGTCGTAAAACCTATGCAACCAAGGAACAAAGGTCTTTGAATGAGTTACAGAATGTAGCTACCAATAAATTTCACAGGAACAGCAAAAGAAGGACAAGATTTCAAATCACTATAACCACTAAAAGTAACAGATAAAGAAAAAATAAAGAATTGCAACTATATTCTCAAGCAAAATTGCCACTTAAATCAGTGGAAACTTTCTCTGGGGAAAAATTTGAAGTACTGGAACAAATTTAGTGGGTTTTTTTGAAAGGCTCATTGAGAGAGCAAAAAGAAATTAGTTGGCATTTTCAAGGTACAACAAAATTCTTACATAAAATTGTTTTAAAACTTCAAATTACTGGGTTTTTTCCTTCATTGCACAGTTTTCATAAGGACTTGGGAAAATGAAGGGCATAATGACTCATTAAGGGAAAATGGAAGAATAAAAACAGGCTGCAAAAACCTTTTATTCCCCATCTGAGTAGTATTTTAAAACAAAGACTCACACCTGAATTAAAGGGGTATTAAGGTAAAGGGCATTCCTTTGAGGCAGATCTTTATAATAAATTTGGCCCTGAAAAAGCCTTGTGAAGTAAATTGAGTGTTTCTCGGAAGTCCAAAAGAGTACAGTTATTTTTGTTGCTTTTGAACTCCTCACTCCAACTACAGTTGTGGTAGAATTCCCACTGTAATACAGACAGACAATTGCCCTGCACGATGCCTCTCTTTGTCCTTTATGGATTGGCCTTCCAGAAAATCACTAGGGTCTGCAGTGCAGGGAATTGCTGCTACTCATAGCCTAACCCAAACTTGACTTCAACTTTTATTTTACACGTGGCACAATTATTTTGTGTAACTAACCTCTGGAAGGCATCGTAAATAGAAGGAGATGAGCAAGCCCCACCAGTACATTAATGAAGTGAAAGTTTTGAGAACAGACACTGCCAAAGGGAACATAAAGATTTCATAGTCATCCCTAAGTCTTCAAGACATAGCTGGCTTAAATGTCTGATGTGCAGCACATGACTCTTGCAGGATCTCAGGGTGATGAAACCGTGATTCCTCATCTTCTTCTGTAGGTAATTTTTTTTAATTGAAGTCTTTTCTACTTTTCCATTTAAAAAACCATTAAAAAACCCCATGAAAAAACAACTGCTAAAGTGTTTACAAACGCCAAGCTATTAAAAGTTGTTCCTTATATGCCTGAGGTTGAATATGTACTAAATATTTGCAGGATTAGGGATTCAGAGAACTGCTGAATAGCTATAAAATTGTTTCAGCATTTAGTGAAAAATGAACTTTAACAACAAGATGAAAAAGAACATTCTAGATAATGGCTTGCTTTTTTGAAATAAGAGAAGATAATTCCCATTCGCATTTTATGAGGCAATTATCTGATTTTTGAGCAAAGGTTTGACATTCTAAATCTGCATCATAAAGCCTCACTGTTATGGCTGAGAATTTTCTTTCATTTCTTTTCCGTTCACAGGTTTTTTTAAGAAGAAAGGATTCTTACTTTAGCAAAAGGACTACAGTATAAAATTAAAAGTGCTCAGCTATTAGACCATGTTAACAGCAAGTCACTTTTTATCTTTTAATTTTTCCATGGAGCTGCAGTTTGATAGATGCAGAGCTTTTCTCCTGGGTCATCTCAGAAGTAACAGTGGAAATAATTACTGGATTCTTCAAGAACTTAGTAAATAACTTGTGAATTCAGTTTTTAAATGGTGATCTATCCAAACCTATGCTCCAGCTGAGACAAAGTACATCTTCTCAGCCTAGTGGTGAACAATTAAAATTACATCTGAATTTCATTATAATAACCCAACATTTAATCTGCAAAATTCATACTCTGTTAAACAGATACAGCTCACGTGTGGAGCCATTTTAATCATGAATTGTTGCAAAACAACATACAGAGTACCTACGTCCATAAGTTAATGAAAGGTATTTTTACCAATTTTAAAAACTACATCTGATAGCTTTGTATAGATACATCCATTACACAAGTTTAGCTACAATTAAAATTTATTTCTGTAGTCAATGATTAACAAAAATAAAACCAACAAAGAAACAAACAAACACAAACACCACAACCAAAAAATCAGTCAAGTATCTGTCTAGGGAGTGGGTTAAAACAATTGAGGATATTGCTCCAAGCTCTTCTCCATTCCAGCAAACCCTGACCTGCAATAGCAGGGTGGGTGAGCATTTCTTACCTACTTCACCACAGAGATATCGCTGCTTAAACAGCCAGAAGATGAACTTAAAGGGCGGTGAAGGCAAATTTAAGCAAAGCCAACTAAACTTGCACAGTACCAGGTGAGAATCTTTCACACAATCCGCTTGCCAAGATCCAGTTAATAAGTGCAGTGATCTCCATCTGGCCATTTTATACCATGGCAGAGGCTTCTTAGCAATTGCTTTTTGTAGTTCCCCTTTACAAACTTACACCAAAATACTGTAGCTACAGCAGCTGTAATTTATACATCCTATTTTCCCGATGCAAGTCTGCAGGTAAACAATTAATTCAGATTAACTTTTTCCAGTCCTAGTCCAGTCCTAGTTTAGTTTAGTAGACTCAAAAACTACATCATTACAGAACTGGATAGTACACACAAACTTTGCCCAGAATAAGAAAATGAATTAATAATAATTGAATACATTAATCTAGTAAAAGTTTTTAATTAGGACAATTACAAACTTTTCAGACAGTGATGATGTTGAAAATAGCAAAACCAGCAACTTCTTGAAGATATCAACCTATCAGCTCTTCCTCAGAACTGAAAATTATAATTACACTAGTAGAAAAGGGAATTGTTTGAGCATCATGCTACTTCTCCTATCTGTTTGCAATACCAGATACAGATTTATTGGAGATGAAGAGTAAGGGACAAACTAAGGAGAAAGTGGGTAAAATTCAGTACATTTTAAATACCAATAACATAGCTGCAGGCTGAACAGCTCATAGTAGACAACAAGCAGTGAACAAGTATGTAACAAATAATTATAGCAGTAAAAGTAGAATGCAGTATAAAAATAGGCAACATGTGGTTCTCCCCATAACAGCTTTGTTGTTGAAAAGAAACTAAATGCTTCAGAAGAGCATTTCCCCTCAATGGAGTTGAATTCAAACTTCCAGAATACACAGATCACAGCTGCAGACCTGATCCAGCCAGAAGAACAAAATTAATCATCACAGTAATAACTACCATAATCTCCTTTACAGAGTTTATTAAGTTCCAAAAACTGGGGTCTGATAATACTTTAAATAATGTTATATTAAAAACTTCTGCTTCACTTGTATTAACCATAGGCCAGCTTCTTCCTTACGCAACCATATAGCTGAGATTGTTTCCCAGTCTCTCATTTATTTCATAAACAAAACCTAATTATTTTTACTCTTATTAGGAGTTGTACCTCTGACATCCTGCTCCCACCATTTCACACTTAGACCTTGATACCCAGGCTGTCTTTCTGTGGCTACAGAGGTGTGGGAAGCCAGGGGATGGATGGCTCTATGTGCACAGAGAATGTCCCCCAAGACCAGGAACAGAGGCCACAAAACAGTGCCCACACGAACCCAGGAAATAGATGAGGGGACCAAACCAGGTCTAACCATAGTTAATATGTGCTTTCATGGACCTTTCTGAGCCTGTCTGAGTTCAAGAAGCATTTGGACAATGTTCTCGGGCACATGGTGTGATTCTTGGCATGTCCTGTGCAGGGCAAGGAGTTGGACTTGATGATCCTCATGGGTCCCTTCCAACTCTGTGATTCTATGATTTCTTAATCAAAGCATCAAATATATATTAATTTTAAAACACAGTCAAAAGTAAGCATGTACTTCACTGAATTAAGTTCATAATACATAAAACCAGACTTTGCAACACTGTTCCCCAAGTTATCTGTCAAAGGTCCTTCCACAATCATGGAAAGAATTAGAGCCATCAGAGTGGATCCAAAACAGCCAGCAAACTATGAGATTGGCTTCTTGTGTAGCCAGGATGAGTTCCGGGAAAGAGCCTTCAGAAAACCTCCGCACACATGGATTGCATAATAAAATCCATTCAAAGGAAAGGAATTCCTAGCAACTGATGGTATTAAAGACTCAGACCTTTGGAAAACAGTACAAGGAGATGCAAATGAATCCATCTCCTTTTAGAACACCCCTATCTCTCCTCCAACACTGTTGCTAAGGACAAGGCACAACCAGGAGGGTTGTGTCAGGACGCTGTGCAGGCTGTGACCATGAAAGAACAAGTTGTGTTGAGGAAGCACAGACTGTCACACCCTGAGGAACAGGAGGCGCAGCAAGGTGAAGGCAGAGGTGACTGCTGGTCTGAGGAGAACAGCTCATGAGGTGCATACACAGGCTCAGATTTCTGTCAGACATCAGCTTTGGTAAATTCTCCCAGAAGCTGCCCCAACTCAAATTCCAGGACACATCGGTAATGTCCGGCATTTTATGCAGCCAAGGTCCCTTGGAGCCATGCCCTGAAGTTACTCCACATGTTATCTATCTAGTTTCATAACCTGGAGGAGAAACAGTGCTACTTTATCTGTGGCTGATCAAACAAACTTGTTCCAGAAATGATGGCCACCAGAAATAGACCTAGAGTGGAACAGCCAATGCTTCCAGAATGTTCAACAAACCCATGAGAGGAGGAAATTAAAAGATGCAGGTATAACCATCTGCAGGGTTCTGAAGAAGGCACTTATAGTCCACCTCGGTCCCATTTTAGGAAGACAAGCCTCTGTAGAGACTCAGCTGTACTCCCTAAAAGAACATAAAATATACATGATATTCCCCAGCAAGCTCAGCAGGAGTGTTCAATCAGGCTTCTCCCAGACCAAAGCCAGCCATCCTCCTGTGGCAGCCTGAAAATGCTGAACACATTCATGAAGAGTTTTTCCTTCAACTCAGCACACTGCAGCCCCAGATAGCACATGGGCCTTGTCCAGATGCATGAAAATATTAGGTATTTGACACAACAACATCATACTTCTGCATCCTAAGCGGTGCTTTATAAAGCCACTAGTTTTACACGTTTTTTCAGCAGAGCTTTGATATAAACTGTACTGCACCAGGACAATATGCACACTAACTTGGGACTGGTTTCCAATAGGCAATGAAATTACCAGAGTTATCATCCATCTCAAAGAAAGTGAAATCTTGATCATAAAACATTACTTTAAACTGTAAGTCTCTAGGCAACAATTTTACTGAAGCTTAAAGTATTCATGGGCAAACATGCACAGTATTCGTAACATGGGTCAGTTACAGCTTCTTAGAGCTAAACCCAGGCTCCCAGCACCACAGCAGAGCTCTGCCTCTCTCAGTAGCTCTTAGACTAGATCAGATTCCAGCAGCTCTGAGCTTTTCAGATTGCAACATGGTGGCTAAGAAAATGCCAAAAATCTCTATACGCCCTTCGCTTAAGTGAAATCATGTCATGAATATGAAGGTCTAACTGATGAGCATTCAAAATGTCAAGAACAAAAATGCTAGTACTTAGTAATCATTTAAAACAGTACATTTTTAGACTAGATCCCAATTAATTTCTCTAATTGGAGGAAAGATAGGGGCTCTCTGAAAGGAAAGGATCCATTTACACCTCCTTACCCTGTTTTCTAAAAGTCAGGGTCTGCCCTATATATTTAATCAACATTTTGGCTAGGCTGCTCTTCTCCAGACAAGTTTAATCTTTTCCTACCACTCAGATGCATTTATCACCTAAGATAGCATCTGAGTTTTACAGCAGAATGTTGCAACATCACTGAGGTCATAGCTGATAGAAACCCCTGCTTGCTCAGTGAAGATCTCCATGCTGGACTCAGAGTGTAAGTCCAGAAATGTGCACTTTAATTATAAGTTTAAAGAATTTTAAAAACGCAGAGGTTATTCTGATAAAGCTGGATCTCAAGAAAAACTTGTTTACCTTCATTCAGCAATCTATTTTCTTTTCAAAGCAGACCTCAAGATTAAAGAAAGAGTAAAGTAAAATATAGTTTGGAGGGAGCAGGTTTTATTAAGCATTTTGCTAAGATCTAAGGAAAAGATAAAAAAAAAATCTCAAAGCACTAAGTTTAGTCATTTACCTTGCTCAGAGATACTGACAGAGACCAGCCACCTCTGCTGTGACTCCTGTATTATGTGATGCTTACAGTGACATCAAAATGGAATTCAACAACTGTTCTGGTAATGCAGTGACAGAAAGCCACTACAAATATTCTTTAATTATTCTTATTTTTAAACTTTGAATTTTACAGTTCTGTCTTTTTTATGCTGCTGTCTTTTTTAGCCCAGCTGAACTGATTTTATACCCCTCTGTTAGAAACTTGTTACAGCTCATCTTATCCATCTGTCATTGCAAATTGTCCCTGTGTTTTTTGAGAATTCTGCAGCATGGCCATTCTGCCATTTTCAATACACTGTCACATTTTGGTCTGAGCATTTAATGTGAACTTACTTTTCATATTTTATTGGGATACTCACAAAGCTTTTATCATACTCACCTAAACACAGCTTGATATCTAAAACATTGGATCAATCCTTGGGCTAACACATCTTTTAACTGGACACAATAGAAATGATTTGGAAGAATGGGACAAACCTCCTTGGAGTAGCACAGTATAATCAGACATAAGAGAGTGTTATCATCATAACAAATAAATCAAGCTTTTTTCTCCCTTTGAGATAGTCTAACAAGGACTTATTAACAAGGACTGCAGTAGCCAAGGCTCAGAGCTGCCTACACTGAACTGCAGAGCACAGTCACTCTACCTCGGGTTAAACAAGGCTGGAAATTCAATTAGATCTTTTTACAGCACCAGTCATGACTCCAAAGGCAAAGGGGTGAAGAAGACTAGAAAGTCTCTTCTCTACAGAGGTACTGGAGAACAGGAATAATCCAGCCATGAAGCTGCAGCACTGACCTTACCATAGACCCAGTCTCTGATGATCCTTCCTGCAGCTCCTCTCCTGCTGGCTAACCCACAGCCCCAGCGAGGGCTCTTCCTCAGCACTGGGCTCTGACCATGAATACCAGCACACCTTTAAATCTCCACTCTCTTACCCATCTCTGTCCTACAAGGAACTCATTTCCCACGATTCAGACTAGGTCCCCAGAGGATAAGAGGAAAGATTTTCCCTCGTGAACACACTCTCTACAAGTTGTTACCTTGCTGAAAATTTTAAAGCTGAAAACACACCCCTTTCTTCATTCCCAGACACCCCACATACACAATTTAATGAAAAAAGAAACAACCTACTACATTTCACATTCCTCATCTGTTTTTTCTTTAAAAAAATTTAAAGGCACATACTGTGGCTTTGAGGATTGAAGGATGCCGTTAGTAATAATCATGCACAGTTTAACATCCAAGTATTAGCCCATTTGAGGCTTTATCAGGAAACTACATGATAATTAACTGGCCACAACGTGGAGTTTTGAAACAGAGGCTGGGTCATGTTACAAGAAGGAAAGCAGAGTTAGTTACTGCTCCAGAGAGCTCTTAAGTCAGTAGGAGACTTTAGATCTTTATTCCTTTAACATAAAACTGATTTCCCACAAGTTTTACATGAAGGCTGTTCTGTGAAATTGGCAGACAGTATTTATATGTTACACTGATATATTCCAGATGTAGATTTTGATATTCCCAAGGAAAAAAAAAAAAGGCAGCCTAGCTAATTTAGGGGATCCTCAAAGTAAACCTCAGTGCCATTTATTTTCCCTCATCATATTCCTCTTGGCAGTGCTGACTTGAACTCATAAACAATAGGGCTGTAACCCAGAGAATGCAGCGTGCCCTCAACCACAACTGAAAGCAATAGGAGTGGAGCACACTGAGCACCTAGCAAGGAAGTCCTTCATTAGCACCATTTGGAAAGTCATACATGAGATCACTCACTCCTGGCTCTTAACAAAGAATATAAGGTGGTCCAGAGCAGAAAATGTACCCAAATCAAACACATGTGTTGACATATACCATTACCCTGCTGGTTTTAATAAAAAGGGTAAGAATTTATTCCTAAAACCATTCTAGAATAGTCCTGTATTTTGGGTATAATTCACTACTAGTGTTTGGTTGTATGGATTAGAACCATGACAAAAACCTGTAACTAGGTCTTGTCCTAAAAAACCCACAGTTAATTGGGCATGACTGTCCTTTTAAAGTTAATGGCACTGTTTATGCTCCTATGCAAATAGGAGCAAGAAATAAAGAATCATTTGCAGGGTCACTCTTTGCATAAATGAAATGACCCTTTCTTTTTAAAAAAAAGAGAAAGATAATTTGAAAGGAAGAAGCAGTTTGAGGTAAACATAAACAGACAATGTCTTGAATTTCTTCCTCGTAATCAGTTTGTAATTGAAAGCTTTACAAACAGGACAGGCTGCCTATATTCTGAAGAGACTGCCATCTTCTTTTTAGTGCATGGCATATAATTCAGTGAAAGAAAATACCTTTGACAGTCTCAGATCCTTTCTTCTACCACTTCATCTTTGGTTGTATTTTATTTGCATTGAGTAGCCACTTTCCATCCATTTGCTGAGGCCTTTTATCTCTCCTTTTACTCAGAACTCAAATTCTCTGCCAGGAATGCAGCACACCACAACTCAGAAGTTATATGCCAGCATTCATCATGATAGTTGAAGTGTCCAGTGTTCAGTTCTAGCTGGGAAACTCCTACAATTCATTCAACTTATTAATGCACATATGTTGTATAAAAAACAGTTACTGTTTCTTCCAGGCTAATAAAACTTACATGATTCTAAAATCCTGGAACAGAAAGAAAGAATGCTTTGATTGCCTACAGCTTTTTAAAAAAAAAGCTAATCTGAAGTATACGTAATTAATAAACCTCTCACTGGCCAGGGTATTTCAAGAAAAAAAAATTCATGCAGTTTTTTTCAATTACATTTTCTAAGAGGATATAGAGGACAAAGCAAAGTCACTCTAGTTGCAGTTTTGTCTCCCTCAAACCTTCAATACAACCATTCTACTGTGCCATGTTTCTGTTTTCTACTGTAACCATTATCACATGGATAATAAAACAATGTTACTTGAAGTAATGGGGTAATTTTTTCAAGATGCTGCTTATTTGGACCAACAGACTGCAGTAAGGCCAGTTCCTCTATATGCTATGTGATGACTGCTTTTGTGCAATAATTAAATGATTCCCTCTGTCTCTCTTCCTGAAGCAGTTCAATAAATTAAAAAGTAGAAAAAAAATTTTTAAATCCACTCATTTTCATGAATGTTCATTTAGCAAAATAACCCTTTCTTTGCCATGTATTATATTTCATATTACCCTATAATTTAAGATTATAAATCTGGCAAAGGGCGTTGGCCATCTCTTGTAAATGCAGCCAAATCCTCCCGCTGAAAAATATTCTCTTACATCACCATACTCTGCAACAGCATCAGCAGATCCAACCTCACACCTAAGCTTTTACCAGTTCTTCTCATTAATGTTGACCAGCGTCCATTTTGTTGGTAATACTATGAAAAGACAGTATAAATGCATACAAGGCCATTTTTAAAACTAAAACTGCACGTAAGTCAGTTCAGCAAACAATAATTTCAAATTCTAAAATGTAACAATCTTAACAAGCAGCCCACTCCTGTAAAACTCTCAGTCTATTCAACATTCAGGAGATCACTAAAAAATGCCGTCTTAAAAATGCCAGCAGAGTCTCCACACTCCCATTCAAAGGGTTTTTTGTTTGGTTGGTTTGGTTTGTGTTTGATTTGGGGGTTTTTGAAAGAAAATTATCAATAATCAAATGTAGCATATTCCAATTCCAATCAAGAATACTGTTGTGACAGTATTGTTGAATCCAGTCTAGGAAGTATTTTTCATAAAAATACTTTAAACTTTTTTTACCATTGCCTTACTCACTAACTCAGTTGACATCTATTGGAGCAACTGCTGCAAAAGCAGGAATAAAGCAGGACTCTCAACATCATCATCATCATCTTGGAAATTTCTGTACTCTTTCATCAATTTACTATGATGAGCTAGTCACAGACCTACCTAAGAGTCAGTTAAATACTGAACATCCTAGAAACAGCTGACAAAACAGATTTAATTCTGAAGAATATGTAAGGATGAGGGAAAAGGAGAGAATGGTACGTATCAAATCTTATGTCATGAAAGAAAACAGTTACCAGATCTATAAACTGATCTTACCATAGAAGCAAGGACACACTGTATTCCCTCGATCTCTTCCACAGGAAGAGTACGTAGGAAACTGAGCAAATAACTGGTTTATAAGAATTGTTCACATTACACTGAAGTAAAAAAAAAAGTGGAAGAGAATGGTAGAGAAGTTTTGTGTGTTAGTTATGCTGCTGTACAGCTATGACTCATCCAGGACCCTTTAGGCTATTTACTGAGCAATCCAGTAAGTGCTGCTCTTGGAAATCACTTATTTTCTTATATAAAACAGGGAGGCAATTGTTCTTCGCACTGGAAAGTATAACACACACACATACACACACCAGTTGGCTCTGTCAGTGTTTTACTTACGTGGCCCCCGTGATCTGACACTACTATCACAGTAGAATTCTATCAACCCCACACAAGGACCTCCCCAGACTGTTTCCATCCTTGCTCTTAAGTGTTCCACTCTCAGTCATCACAATGGGGCCCTTTCTGGTCCGAGAAGGGAGAATTACCGCAAATGAGATCATGGTAACACAGCCACAGAGCCATGCCAGGACTCCTCCGCTGTTATGACATCTTGGGCTAGGATGGATGTTTCAGATTTCAGAACTGTGGGCACTCAACTCAGCTGGCCAGATGTTTCACGATTCCTTTTGGATAAACTCCACAGTCAAACCTAGACAGCCAAAAACAAGAAACCTTTTCTTTTTTTCTTTCTTTTGTTCTTCGTTTTTTCTCTTTTTTTTTTTTTTAATTAGTGAAATGTCCTTTAACTGTGTATCCCTTTTCCTCATTATGAAGGTAGTTGGTCCTTGTGTATATAAACTGTGGTCGAAAGCATCCCACCTATTTTAACCAACTTGGTCCTCATATTCCTGCTGTGGAAATCTTAATCAATGTCCTGTTATTGATTATCTGACTTCCACCATCCCTGTGCCCAGGAGGAGGTTTTAGCCATTTCTTCTTGCATGTTTTCCTTTTAATTATTCTATTTCAGCAGTTCTCCTGTCCTGCAATAAACAGTTCTGAAACACTGGTGGCCCAGATGTGAAAGGTGTGGAGAGAGCAGTGTTACTGCAGTGTGGTGCTCACCTTGGCAAGCCTATTGCAGCCCCAGCGTCCCTGCAGGTGTAGGTTTTGGGCTCCCTGAACCCTAACCCTTTGAGCCAGTTGCTCACCAATCACCGGATGTGTTTATCCAGCTGTGTGCTGGACATTTAGTCCAGAAAGATCCTGTGAGAGACAGAATTGAAAGCTTTACTTAAAAATGGGCATATAGCAATTTATCCAGCTGAGAATTCCCACTCTTAGTTTGTTAATTTGCATTCAATCTTCAGAACTTGTTATTAACAGAAATATCAAGAATGAAGTTAGCTGAGGGCATTGGAAGTCAGCAGTGTAGATAAGAAAGAGGACAATATAGACACAAGCATTTTATGCTGGATATTATCATAATTTAGCTTTTCATTACTTCAGTTAGCTTTACTGGAAGGAACCCTGGACTTCATTCAGGTTTAACATCTGTTGTAACATAATTCTCTCCTTGTTAGGTGACAACAGGAGGTGAGCTGCACGCAGAGGTTGCAAACTCTCAAAAGTTAAGAAATGCCAGATTCAAGGTTGCCTAATACAGCTTCTGTATTGTGATACATGCTGTAACTATGCAATTGCATTTTTTGCCCCAGACCTCAGGCACATCACAGCACAGATAGTTCTTCTGTCAGAATTTCTTCAATATTATTTTTTGTACATATTTTTTCCAATATCTGACCTCACGACTTCACTTGATTATAATGCCTTCAAATATTTAATGAAATAATCTTTACTGGAGAAAAGAAATGTCATTTTACAAAGACGGACACATTAAGAAAGAGGAAATGTTAAACAACAAGAGCCAGACCTGCAAAGCAGTTTCGCTCATTTCAATAAATAGGAATTTAAGCAAGTAAAGTAGGCAACTCAAATTTAAATAAAGAAATTATTTATTAAACCACAACAATTAAAACTTCCAAGTATTTGGGGACTTAAAAAATTAAAGTTAAAAACTATGCTGTTACTTAAGATGTTTTATTCTGTGTTTTTCACGCAGCCCAAATGGCCCTGTGATAGAATAGAAACCATGCTGCCTTTGAGTAGGGATTTTGAATTGTCTTTCTTTTTACCAATGCTCAATGTCGCCATATCTTGAACAATGTTCTGTACCTTCAACATGTAAATCACAGTAGCCTTTCAAGAGAAAGCCCAATGAGGCAGGAAGAGAGTCAATATTAACATTTGTTGATCCAATGTTTCCAGCTGAGAACAGCCCAGCTGGTCAAACACCACAGAGAGTTGAGCCAGAGTGAGTGAGGATGAAGCAGCAAGGCATTTGTCTCCTGAAAATGCACATTAGACCCTGTCTCCATCCATCATTTTGAGATCCATCTTGCTTTCCACTTAAAAAAAGCTTAGCAGAAGCAATTAAATACTATTACATTGAGCATTTATGGTGAAAAAATAACTCTTCAGAAAGTTATGCCACCTGCCGAGTTCTGATCTTTTCACTGGTTATGGAGGGTGAAGCAATGAAAGAAGTTTGTGTTCTCTGGAAGGTAAACAAATCATTTGCTTTTCACAGTAGATGCTCCAATGGTAACTATGTCTGCAGTTTTGCTTTCAGTTCTAAAAGCTTCATATCTTACCAATAAATCAATGGAAAGGAATAAAGCAAGAAAATGTAACTGGGAAAATAACTTGGATGCATAGAATACAACAATTTGTGGCTATGCTCTGCTTTTGTAGGAATAAAATCACAGGTAGTTTTGCCATTGCAGTACTTCACACATGGGAAAAAATGAGAAGAAATCTTCCTGCAGTGAGTCAGCTCATCTACTGTGTCCTTTTCTTTGCTCTTCTGGTAAATAAAGTATATTTGCACACCTGACTAAATAGGAAGGTCTGATTTATTGACTTCATTGCTATCTGAATAAATAGCACCATTAGAGGAGGAAACTAAGAAAGTTGTTAAAAGAAGAGCTATGATAAGACCAAGGAAGTTTCAGTGATATAAACAGGGCCATTTTCTTTAGACTAGCAAATTTTGTGCTATATTTAAAGGATGTGGCACTGTGGTTCCATATCATTGCCAAATTGGAATGATTATGCCTGTGAATCACCCATTTCAAAACATAATTCCTACTTACCTTGAAATGGAAAGAATGGAAAATCTAAACAAATAAAGGCATGTGGTTTCCTGATGTTTTTTCCATAACATGTAATGCATTGGTAATGAAAGACATGACAAATCACAGGAACACAGAATTTAACCCTGAGCCAAATTTCAAACAGGTGTGGAGGGTGCAGTCTGCCAGCTGCAACCACTTAGGAGAACAAACTTTCTTAACAAAAGGCCTCCAAAATCATGATCTGATGCAATATTAACAATTCTACCAATCAATTTTGCATGTTAGGGAGTTCTACACGGATTGCAAGCGCATACATAGGCAGAAGATGAGGTAGTCACTGTGAGCAGATTAGAGCATCTGCTCACCTTGTACCAGGTATAGAAGGAAAAAAACCCAAAAAACTATAACAACAAGAACAGCAGGGTTCATAAGAAATGAGATAGCAAATACTATATTTAGTATTAGAGTACTGTTACATAAACCCTTAATATTCATTATATATGCCACTATGTGAAATATTAGAGGGCATTATCATCTAGTATCTGGGTTTCTCAAACTGAAAGATGTTTCTCTAAGTCAGTTATCTGTTTAAAATGGGTCTTAATAAGGTCCAGAAAGAACAGATATTTACTAAGAGCACAGGAACATAGGGAGTAATAAAAGAGAGGATGGAAATCAGAAAAGATAACAATCCCTCACATCTCGTTCAAATTACAGTGAAAGTAACGAACAAGGTTGTTTCATTTCAGTGACACTGGGACCAAGATGCAAAGCACAGATGAGTCACCACTAAATGACACGGGATTCCTTGACAATGTGTTGGGAACAACTTTACTGAGCTCTTTCATCTTCTCATGTTTCCTTTTGTTTGTTTTACTGTCTGACCGTTTTTGTTAAATTCACCTCTAACTGCTGTGTGTTTCATGATAGCATTTGTTTTCACTTGGAGCTAGCTTAAATGAAATAACAAACATTATTTTTAACCAAACCACATGTGTGACAATCAGACTTACCGAGCAAAGGGCCAAGGGGCAGATCCTCCATTGAACATGACTCAGACATGCTGATCGAGTCTAATTCCAGAACATTTTTGCTTTCTACACCCAGTGATGTCCACTCCATGTTTCAGATTGCCTCAACTCACTAAAGAGGCATACAGTCATTTGCATTGACTGTAAAATTTGCTAAAAGAGGTCAAGAATTGCTTTTTCTTTCTTACTGCCATGTAATTGCCTTTTAAGATGTATGTGCAACATTAAAATACATTATAATCCATTGGATTTAGTAACTAATTAACATGACACAAAATTAAAACAACCTGAATATATTTCTAGAAATCTGTTAGGATTCCTGCTGCTTTTCATTATGAAAATTTGAGTCACAGTCTGAAAAAGGTTCAAAAGATCCTTATTAAAACTTACATACTTTATGTCTGCTAAATAAACTACTTCATAAGAACTATAATGGATTAGTTGCAAAGCAATCTCTATAAAGGGACAAGAAGATGCCTCTGCACTTATTCTTGATTGACCCAGAATATTTCTATTAAAACACTGGTTTTAAAGTCCAGTCTTGATTTTAAAATATAGAAGGGAGAATCCACCAGTGGGGTTTTTTTGTGTCATCAGTGTTAAATAACCTCAAAAGTGCCAAGATACAATTTTCTTTGGACCTGAATTGACTTTGATTAACTTTATTCTTCTTTCACTGAAATTCTTTATGTATACAAATCACGCTAGGAAATCTGGGGCTTTTGTAATCAAATTAAAGGGTCTCCACTTCCTCTTTGATCTGCTTAGTAGGAATTTCTAAACTTTTTAAATGGAGTAATAGAAGACAGACATTTTCTTCTCAGATATTTGACAGTCTCTGAAGTACTGAGAAAAGTAAACATATAGTCCATGAATAATTTAACATTTCTTTTCAAAGGAGCTAAAGATTATCTAAATAGAAATAAAGTATTCAATGAAAAAAATTTCATTGCCAACAATTGCAAATTCTGCAAACTTCCAGCATGTGCACACATGTGGTTCTCAGAAAACCTATGAATTTAATGTAACATAAACAGTTATATCAAAAGAGGCAGCATTATACTAAACTCATGAAAAACATACTTCTCTTTTCAAGCACTCACACTCTGTAGCCTTTATGGAGCATGGACTTACAAGCAACAGTGATCTAAGAAATCTCTGTCCATTTCAAATCTGGTAAAATGGAAACAACTAGATGAATGTCACATTTTGTGAGATCCCAGTATACACAGCAATTGCTTCTGCTGCTTAATTAGGACGAGCAAATTTTAAGGGGCAGGTGGGTACTCCAGCTTTGGCAAGAGCCCATCTAGAGGAACGAGGCAGCCTCAGTGTTACTGGACCTGACTTCACTGAACACTGTAGGACAGAACGTTGAACTCAGTTCAAGAAAATGAAACTTGAGATGGTGGATGAAAAAATAATGAAGACTGAAGTCACACAATCTGCTCCAGGTACGGCAGCACCGAAGGTTAGCACTCTGCCTCTTTATTTAGGAAGCAAAGGCTACAAGCTTGTGCCCCAAAATCAGCTGTGTACAGCTGGACAATCAAACCAATGATCCCATGAGCAGGCATGGAGGAGCTAGACTGCATTATATTCACATCTGCAATTATTCCTGTATTCTTTACAACATGTCTATGTTTTGGTCTAAACAAATGTTACAAAAGGAAAGGGGCAGGTAAAGCAAGTACCTAAATCAAGGACAAAGCCTGTGGTCAGGAATAGAGAAACAGAGCATCTAGTTGCAATAAAACACAAAGCAGCAGTGTTTCCAGCCGCTGCAGAGAACACTAATCTTCATCGGAAGGAATTCAAGGGTATAGAGAAAACCACAGGCTCCTGGTACAGAGCTGCAGAACAGTGAGCAGGAAAGAAACAGCTTTATTGGAGGAGAAATAAAGAGAACTCCCTCTAGGTGTGAAATGCCTGGCAGCCATGTCTCCTGCACACTGAAACACGCCTAACTCAGAAAGCATAGGAATATGCAAATGAGGGACAATCAGTAGTATTAAATATTAGCTCTTAAAGTGCCATGGAATAATGCTGATCTTTCAGAACCGCACTAAACTGTGCTTGGAGTAGCAAATCAAATGTATTTCAAGTAACTAAATTATATATATTTTTAACATTAATTAGCCCATTCTAAATGACATTTCTCCAATTAAACTGTCCTTAATATTTATTTAGCATAACCATCTCTTTTCCAGATTTGCCACAGTTTCCTCTGTTTTGAGGACGTTTCCCTAGTATCACCTCCATTTGAACTCTGCAATAGCACAGGTTTATCTGAGTATCCACCCAGTCTCTATATTCCAATAGAGAAACCAAGCAGAGAGGAGCAGTAATGATTAAGGAAGGTTGAAATACTGTGTACATCTGCATTGCTGCCACAGCAGCAACCTGTTCTTTCCCTATGACTTTGCAGTCAGGAAGAGCTCACAGACCAGCAATTACTTTTATTCACAAATCAGCTGTATGAAGACTCATTTATACTGCCTCAAATCAAAAGCACAACAGTTCCACTGCTGTAGATTTTTAAATCGGAAGATAAAACTAGTAATTGCCTTTTTCATTATTGCCTCATGCTGCCTCAAGATACACAAGCAACATTAAACACATTAGCTCTTAGTCTGATTAATTAACTCAAGGCAAGAAAACCAAAGGAGTTATGGCCACCATTCCTTCTAGGACAAAAGCTAAAGTCTGAAAAGTGGACTTGAGACCTCTCTGTTAAATTGATATAACTTGGGTCTGCTAGAGAAATAATCCTTTCATATGGTGGAAGTGCACAGACCAACCACTGAACAATTTCTTTTGCACAATAGAAGGATAGACTGGATCGTTACAATCTTCCAGTGTGACCCCTGGAATAAATTGTGCTATAAGACTTATATATTCATCTTGTTTGAATTGGAGCATTTCCTTCCAAAAAGCATCCAGTTCAGATTTTAGAATGTCCAATAAGGGGAAATTTATTACAATCTTTATTAAATCATTCCACTGGTAAATCACTCACACTATTTAAGGTGTGCCTGCTTGGAATCTAAACTGCCTAGTCTTAAATTTAATTGCATGGTTCTCATTTTACCTCTTCCAGCCAGACAGGAGAGCTGCTGTTATCAAATCTACGCTTCACATATGGGCAAAATGCTCCTTTATCTTCTCTTTAATAAACTTTGTTGAATCCTGCTGCAAAGAAAGGCTTCCAAATCTCAGAGTTCCTCTCTTACACCTCCCTGAATAACAAACTCCCATATCTGAATGTGATATTCCGGTAGCCATTGTTCCATGGGTTGTTACAGCTTGAACAGCTTCCTGCTCCTTTGTTCAGATAGGGAAAGAATCACCTTCATAATGTTGAACTGGGAGTACCCTCACCTCCAGAGTCCTTTTCTGAGTCATTGCTTCCCAAAACAGCCTTCCCTAACAGGAAAACACTTCCCTGTTTAGTTTCCAGCAGCATGGTTTTAGCCTCAGCTAAATGTGTTCTGATTAATGAATTAGCACAAAGAACATAGTCCTGATGTATTTCTGAAATAGCCAGTCCTTCCATTCAATTAATGTCCAATATATTTGTCATTATAAGTAAAGCTGCACTGCATGTTAATGTATTTATATGTAGTTTGGTGTATTAACATTTCTTTTAAAAAAGAAGAGAAAAAAGATTGAAAATAGAAAATACAAGATTTATTGTCTTTGAACATTAAGGAAGGATATATAAAATGGGCCTAAGAAGTAATTGGAAATTTCTGAAGAATAAAATGTCTGGAACATGAAGAGACTCTCAGTCTCCACTACCATTTAAATTAGCTTTTATATATTCATTGTTTTGTAGATATCCACAACATGATTTTATGACCTGACAAACACTGAGACCTAAGCCACTCTTCATGAGTAATGGAAAGGAACAGAAATACAGCTCCAATAATAACCTTAATGTTCTTTAAATTCTTTAAGTATTGCTTCTGAGAGAAAATATTTAAAATATTTTAAAATATTTAAAATCCTTAGTCTTTCAAATAATGTCCAGATTTTGCATATATAGTCTGGGGCTAAAAAATAACAGGGATATGCATATCTGTGAGCATTCCTTCTGAGGACAGAGCCGGGGGTGATATCTATAGTAAACAGGACAGCTGTGGCCTTGAAATGATCACACAAAAATGTACATCAGGACATACATCCTCCCACAGAGGAGCCTCCAGCTCGCCAGCAGCTGTGCAATTGCTGAGCAGCCCTGCACCCAGCACGCTGCTCTCCAGCTCTCCCGACTCTCCCAGCAGCACACATCCCTCCAAGGCAGAGCACCCTTCTGCCCCTCCTGTTCTCAGTGCCAAGAGGAATAGAGGGGAACATTCAAAACAAGCATCAGTCACTTTTCCCAAGTATGGTGTCACAGCCAGCACAGGAAAAGATATAAACCCCATTGTGCCTGAGAAAGGCTAAGGCCTGCAGACAGAGGGGATCTGAACTTAATCAAGATAAACTGCTGTTCAACTGCCACATCAGAATTAAGAGCTTCCTCTGAGGATCACTTTGCTGGTTTCCTTCCTTTCCCTTTCCTTTTATTTACACTTGGATTGTGTGGAGTATACATCTTGTTTTACTCACACAAGGCCAAGAACAAAGGTGCAGTATAAGCATCACAGATGTAGGTAAAAACATTCCATTCTTGTTCTGTTGGAAGGAGCTGCAATTATGCTTCTGGGATACAGGAGCATGGATACATAAGTGTAAGGCACCAAAATAGTAGGAGCACTATTACCTTTAAATCATGAGATTTATATCAGCTTATGTGGGAAGATAAACTGGGGAAGATATTTCTCATAACAGAAAGAGCTCCTTTGAAAGCTCATGTTTCGGTCAAGAAATGGCACTTCTCTTGTTTGAGGCATTTTTTCAACTTAAGAATATTCATCCACTAGTGCACTTTACCTGGCAACATAACAGACCCTGCATCTCCTGAAGCCCTTTATATTCCTATCCACACATTTCAGAGATATGCTGAGACCTCAGACAGAAATTACATAATATTGATGGGGAAATTACCAGACCAGTACAAAGGTGTTATGCAAGAGGTTAAAACTGCCCAGCTTTCAAAAGTGACCGAAAGTCATTATATTGCTGTGACTGCACCTGTACTGCAATGAAGTGATTTGCTGTTCTCTGGCTGAAGGAGTGCCCAACTCCCTGTATAACAGAATATCTTTAGCTATCAAACTGAGTCAAATGCATTAGGAAAAGGTTCAATTCAGACAAGCCAGATTTTTCAGCTTAAAGAAAAACTCTAAAATTTATCAGACCAGATTTCTCAAAAGAATAAATCTAGCTTACCTTTAAACATCTCAACTATTATCATTTCAGACAGAGTGCACTGCAGCACCTAAACATGTTTCAGATACCTTTCCAAATAGGTATTGCCTCTTAAGAATATGGGGAATTTCACTGACTGTACACAGCAGTTATCTGCACGCATTTTAAATATTCTGCTGCCTTCACATTTATAATCCATTTATAATTTATTTTGCTTTCATATTTCCAGAAATATGTTAATAATTTGGCAGTAAAAATTCGTGGTTTATCTGCATAGAGTAAAAGTTGCTTTGCCTTCTGATTCCTTCTGCTTGCCTCTGTGAGATTGTTAATAAAGTATTCACTCCCTCTCTGCCTCAGCTGTATGTGTAGAATAATGAGTGTATAACAAGATTTCCTATGGAACAAGACCTTCTAATGTAACCTCATGCTTTTCAGGCCACATGACAGCCAAAACCACATCATTTGGAACTCTAATTATGAATAAAAAAGAAAAAAGTGCTCCAAAAGATCTGTGCAGATTGTACATATTAACCTAGTAGAGAAGACTCAAGACTTTTTTTTTCCTTCAGAAAAACAGATGTCACTGGCTTCTCAGTTTCATAAGCCATGCTGAAAATAGATTCAGGCAAAGAGGTAAAAAAGTCTTATTCTTGTGAGGATGAACTCCCAAAGAATAAGTAAATCCACAGAAACTACAAGCGGGAGTGATCTCAAGGAAAGGCAAGAAAGTGCAAATGAGGACACTGTGGAAAACATCAATGCTTCTTGCACTGAGCCTGGAGTACAGGGGAAACATTCACCCAGGGGCATACCTTATTTGAGCTATTTTTTAACTTTTTTACACAGGCTTGTTGAAGAAAAACAAAAGGGCAATTATTTTTTTTAACTTTTTTATTTCCTTTCAATACTACTTTTTTACTCCTTTGCTCCACTCCACTGCAAATAAAAGGACATAGAAAGTAAAAAAGAGAGGTGAGATCTCAGATCAAGGTTAAAATAAATAAGGCCTGGCGACGTCAGTGGAGAGACCAGCCAAGTGATAACTGCAGATCAGCTCTAATGAGCGGAGATCTTTTCCTGCAGGATATAAGTTACCCTGTGAGTCAAAGGAATATTTTCAAATGACAAGTAAAATGCCACAGAGGAATTAATTGTTGTATTGTTAGCTACTGATTAGTCACATATATCACAGTATGTGTCTGAGTGATGTCATCCTTTAAATTCCCATCCCTCAGGAACATAATGGGGAGGTAATTGCAAGAAGCTGGTAGGAATTAATCCAAGAGAAGGAGCAGGAAGCAGAAACTGCTGAAAAGCTTGTTTTAATCTTGACAGAAAAGTGTCATTCCACATTTTCCAGGAGAAATCCTTACCCGCTTCTCCATGAACTCTGACAAAGCAGAACACACATCTTTGTTCCCACATGCTTGTAGGCAAATATAAAACTTTTTTTCTCCTAAACCCTACTAAGAGTTGATCATACACATGACTTTGTCTGTACTTAACTAGTCCTTGCCTAGATGAGATGCTTTTCAGGACAGATGCTTGAGAGTAGATTTATGTACTTCCTCAGACAGTGAAAACCTGATATGAAAATCCAGGTTTATTACACTGCAGTCAATAAAGAATCATTTTTCCAGACAAAGGTAATACATTCCTGTTCATAAATTGAAGTGTGTAAATAGAAATATTTTTTCTCCTTACTTAACCCTCTCATCAATCATGACCCCTGTATAAACCATTCACAGTGATGGGCTGTAGAAAATAAACTTCTTAAATTCATGAAATCCGCACTGTCTGTCCACTTGAATGTATCACAGGACTTGTTTTCTATCTATACGGTGACAGTATCAGGTATAAATAATTTCAGTTTGTTTTTTAAGGCTTTTGAGCCAGTTGCCACAGATTCTAAAGAACTTTCCGGGATGATTTTGTGGGTAATATTTTGAGAGTTGTTTATGATAGATGAGGGACCCTTGCCACAATTCAACACTCAAAAATTTCTGTCACCCACCTCTGTTTCTGTGTAAATTAGCAAATACCAATTTGGTAAACAGGAAAACCCAGGAATCTTGGGTATGAGACCATGGGAGATAGAGTGGCATTGGGAATTTAAAAAACTGCAATCCTGCAAGTTCACAATCCAAATGGTTCAAGGTTATTCATTATTTCATTCAGGTGTTCTTACTAAGAGAAGATTAAAATCCTTCTGCAGTGAAACAATTCAATAAAAGGAGTTTAGTGCTACGAGTAAAATGACTGAATTATGCACATAACACTACTTGTCTCATACTAATCCTAGTGGGCTTTTCAGGTGTTAGGCTTTATTACTGGCTCTGGATAAGGGAATGAAGATATAGAAAACTTCTTAAACTCTTACTTGCTCTAGAGCTGAAGTAAATACTATAGCAGGATGGTAATTTGGGAGTTTTTTTAATCAGTCAACTTCTATGCTAAAAAGTCAAGGTGATTTTTGCCATTGCATTTGTTATGGTGGAAATATTAATAGACACCAGGCAGTCTATTATTCAAACATAAGGAATAAGATCTGTAAAAAGGTCTGTGATAAGACCATTCTTTCAGACTCATTGGCAGGAACATGAGGCCCCAAATACAAGACACAGCTGGAAAGAATAGAAGAATGAGCTGGAGTGTGAAGTCTGACAAAAGCCGAGCTGGGTGGAAAAGTGATTCCCTTATTGTTCAGTGTTGTTTGGCAAAGCTTACAGGCACAAAGGAGAAGAATGAAAGCTGTAAGCAAACAAAACTGTCAAAGGCATCATTCTGACACGGAGCAAAGATGAAGAAAATAAAGCATGTTGGAGAAAGAAGTTTGGAAACCATGAGTGAAGCAACTGCCCCCAACTCCCAAACGATCAGAAAAAACCAGGATTTTACATGCTTCCCTCATGCCATCAAAAATTCTTTTACACATAATTCTCCAAAGCTGTAAATATGCATTTAGGACCTTTTGCAAGCATTAACCATCTTCTTACTAAACCAGGCACTGACTACAGACTTGTTCATCAAGTAATAAAGCCTGATTTTTATGCAATGCAAATTGTCGTCATTAAGAAGTGTTGCAAAGGGCTGATTATCACACATTCCGCTTGCAAGTAATAAAGCAGCAGGCCTGCAATTCCACTCTCATATTTCCAAATGCCGTATAAAAAAAAGGCATAATAATGATTTGCCACAAATCCTGAAAAATATTCTCTTCCCTATAAATACTATTGAGACAGGCTATTTTCTTGCATATGTATTAATGCATTTAATTGAAAACCCAAGGTAGCTGTTACACTGCTATTCATTTTATTATAATCATAAAAATAATGGATGTTCAACACAGAGCTGAATACAGATTAATGCCAGAGCTATTTACTAATCCCTTTTCCCCTGATCATTCAAGAGACTAACCACAAATTTGAAAGGCCAGAAATACAGGGGGAGAGCATATTGTAGTGAGTTTAGCAGGGTACAAATCGCAAGCATTTTTGTATTTACTAGGGACTAGAAATCTAGACAATGGAGAAAATAGTGTCCCAAGCAACAGTCTGCAGCATAACCCACAGACACCATTTTGTCTGGAGCCTTTCTTCATTCAAGCATAGCTAGAAGATAAACTCTGCCCCCTCCTACGTCCTGGGCAATTCAGTGCCTACACCTAATTCTGGATGAAGACTAGGCCTTCTGTCACTTGTTCCTGGGGTTATGATGAAGCCTTTGCAGCCTCCTTTCCCACACTCAAAAGCTGTAGTGATGGCTTTAAACACAGTTCAAGGATAGAAAACTTAGTGTAGCGCACCAAACCCACACAAAAACCAGGCTCCGTCTTCTAACACCAAAGGAAAAGTCCAGAAGCCGTTGATGGCAATTTTTCTTCTTGACTTCCAGCAGCAGTAGCAAGCTCAGCATTCCAGAGACATCTCCTCCCCTGACACAGCTTCCCTACTTTCAGCACACAAAAGAAAAGCCACGTCCCTCTGCACCTTTGGAGCAGCAACATCCAAAACCACCTACCCTGCTGAGAGACCTCCAGAGGGCTTTGGAGTTGCATTTCAGTCAAAAAGGCAAGTTCCTTCACTCCAGTTTTAAAATACTCTCTACAATCTTACCTGCCTTTTCTAAATCTGTCCACATTTAAATTCAAACTGTGAGAGTTCAAAACACCTGGCAATTAAACACAGATAAAACAATTCTTGGGACCAAAAGGAACCTACTGGGGGGATCACAACTTGTCTGCTTGTGCTCCAGCAACCATATCATAAAGCCTCTCTTCATAGAGATTAAGGTTCTGCCCTAAAATCAGCCTGGTTTTTGTCCCCATACTCTTCCCTTGTACTGTTCCACTTGGGTTAGAAACACTCCTTAGTGTTTCCAGATGGAAGGCAGCTTGTGGCCACACCTGTATTCTTGGCAGTGCAGTTGGTTAGCTTGAAGAAGTCCCCTCTAACCCATCCTAACTAACTTCTTTTAGATGGGTTTACTGTACCAAAGAATGCAGGATCTTCAGTTTGATGTTTAAACATTCTCATGATCATTTTATTAGGCCTTTTTTCCAAATCTGTCCAGTGTTTAAACAACAGGGGAAGCCTGCACTGAGCACAGGGTTGAAATCAAAAATCTCACCATTGCTCTGCATTGCAACATTATCTCCCAGTTTCTCCTGGTCTTCCTCCCTGTGATGTGCACCAGCCATGTTTTCCCCAGATGTAGCTCTCTGGTGGGTTACAGTCATTCGATGAATGACTAGTGCATCAAGGTATTTTTCACCTAGCATCTCAAATTAAGAACTTCCCTCAGTTATTAGTCCCTGAAGTTTGAAGTTACGACCTTTCATTTTAAACTATTAAAATACTGTTAGTCAAGTTTTAAAGGCCATCTTGTTGGACAATATTCGACTATTCTTTTTAGTCATGTCATCTTTCCCAGTTTGTGCCCTCAGCAATCTCATTAACATAAGCCTATTTTTTGTGCCATGGTCTTTTTTTTTCCTCTTTAAAAAAGAAATCATCCCCCAGGTCAATTCTTGAGAAAGTCTTCTGGTAAACTCACTAGCTCAATAGTCTGACAATTAGCACACCTCAAGAAAAGAGCTGGTTCCCTCACAGGCAATGTATTATCCGCCTTGGACCTTATGAGCCAAACCACCAATCTGAGCTGAGTTTCACAAATCTTTCCCTTGCAGCAATTCACTCTAACCAAGAACCTTGCCAAGAAAATTGCACATTCAGTTGGTAGCACACTGTTCTCTATATTTGAACAGATGAGTAATGTTAAAGCTATATTCTCTTATCCTTGATATTGAAAGGTATTACCTTATTCTTTACTAAAAGAGAAAGTAGTGATAGCATGTTTATCTAGAGCTTCACCTCAATTCACAATGCTCCTATTCCTGGAAAGAGGTCATATTTGTAATGCTGTAACATTCATTCTGATCATAGTTGGTCTCCTTCCTTCCTGGTTTTCTTTATAGATAATGAAAACATATCAACCTTGAAACAAGATGCAATTTTAGTGTGTTGACAAGGCTAACTCCTACTTCTGCAGTCCTGCAATTAGGATTTTTTCACTACCAAATTTGTACGTGCTAATGGCAAACATCCATTGGGCATTTCAGGTATTGTTACCAACAGAGCTGAGATTTATGTCATTCTGTTGATCAGTTTCTGTATCTGATAATTAAATATTTAGCTTACCTAGAGATACTTCAAAAAAGGCTTACTGGTTTCAAAATTTAAGCTCAGCAAGTAAAATTATCTGTTGAAACACTCATTGGAAACAAAATCCACATTGTAAAAAAAAGAATGTTTGGAAAGTATGTGTGAAGGGTTTTAAAAGAGATTTCACTACTGTGATATGAATGCCTGGAGACTGTGACTTGCAATGGGTTTACCATGCTTGCTTTCCCATTTCAAGCCAGAGAGGGTTTATATATATAAAGTACAAATTTGTGCCTTTACTGGAACAGCTGTCAACCAAAAGGATTACACAAATCGTTGTCAGGTCATCTGTGTTACAGGCACAACTTGTAACTCTTAAGTCTGTCATTAAAAGCTTTTTCCACTAAACTGAGAGTTCTCCTCCCTGACCGTTCACCATTATTTCCCTGTTAAAAGCACAAAGAGCACAAAGAAAAGATTTGGGAAAACTTAGTAAAACCTCCTTTTTAGTAAGCAGAAACTTGCATTATTAGATATTGTGGTGCAATATGTTTCTCCGATTAGAGCTCATCTGAAATTCAAATACCTTGTTGCTTTCATACAGTTAATTAATGCAGTTCATGCTAAAAAAAAAAATTACAATAAAATATTTTATTAATCATCCCAAAAGAAAACAGGAAAAAAGTAAGTCAATATAAAGCAAATTCAGTAATCAAACTCTTAAATATAAGAGTCAATCTTATTTTCATTCTTTCTGCCTACATGAAAAGTTCAGACATTCAATGAAACAACAGAAAAGCTTTGGGGACCATTGTTCAAAACCTTTAGGTTTGGACAAATCTATCTCGCTCCAAGGAGAAAAAAATTACAGTTGATTTCCAAGATAAAACACACAGGCTCACAAAACTCATTAGGCAATAATTTCTATGCTACATTCATGAACCCACATTCCTATTAAACATCAGCACGGCAAAATAGTTCCTTGGCAAACATCCAAAGAACCACAGCAGCAGTTCTGCTGACCAAAACCATTGAGACCAAGTACCCAACATCCACACTAATCCTCTGTCAGGGATTTATACTGAACTACCTCTAGTCTGACCTGCCAGGTATCTTTTCATTTCAAAGAAAAGCAGACGTTTCTTTCTCCCTGATTTTTCCCCTCTTTCAAATACTATAGTAAAATTAGTTTATGGCAACTTGAAAATCTGCATTAGTTCTCAGGGGACTGGGAGAACCCCACAAAATAATGATGCAGGTACAAAACCAACAGCCCCATTTTTCTGAAATAGCTCAGACATCGCAATAGAGATTTAGGTAAGGAGTGCCATTAAAGAAAACAGAAAAAGCTGTTCACAATCTCTCTGTTTACAAGTAGCAAAAGAGGAGAGATGAGACAATACCAATATATCAGGAGATTGCTTCTGTTCAATCTGCAGACACCTTGTTGTTGTATTTAGACTCTGTTGTTCTATTTAATGACAGTGCATGTTTCAATAGGAAAAAAAAAGATCTTTTCTGTATATTGATGCAGTCTCAGTCTATTTTAGTTGTCAGTGTCTGAATCTCACACATTAAACATATCTTTTCTGAGGACAAAGTCTGTACTGCAGGCTGCATACTTTTTACTCAAAGTTGTTACTATTTACAAGTATCCTCACAAATGTTGAGAATTTTCTCTTTGACTTCCAAGTCTGTAAATTTGTTCATATTTTCATAAATTTAATCAGAAATCTTTCAATGCATAACAACATCTAAATGCAAAATGCCTTACAAACATATTGAGTCAGAGAATTGGAAAAGAAAACAATACTGAACATAAATTTCAGATGAAGCTCTTATTGCTAGAGTTGAGTTCTGAAATTCATGGTGAAGATGCTTTTGATTTCAAAAGGGGAAAGAGTCAACACCCTGATTTCTAATTGTTCTGAAATATCTCCTGGCAAGAAAAAAAAAAAGAAAAGAAAACTAAAAAGCGTAATATATCATCTTACTACAATACTCAGACTTTGGAAGAGACATTCTCAGAGCTGTTTTCATCAAAAACAGAGCTGTTTTCATCAAAAACAATATTTAATTTGAAAAGTAGCAGAAGTTCTCATTAAAAAGCAGGAAGAAAAACCTCTAACAAAATATTACAAATTAGCTTAATTTTAACATTAATGTTGCACTCTCAAATTCACCAAAAACCAAGATTTTCAAAGTTTAATGTTATATTTATCTCAAAAAAAGGGAAAATAGACAAATGGTGAAGAAAATAATATACAGAAATAGGAGTATATGCATTATTCAAATTTGAATAACAGACAAGATTTTCCTAAATAGACTGATTATATTAATAGCTCATTGAATAACAGCTGTATGAATAGGGTTGCACAAAATCAGATTTAACTGAAGCATAATTTGGCATATTAAAGGTGTCACAAAAGATATACCTGTAATTTGCAAAATTTGTTCCTTTGAAAGTGCAAAATACTCATCACTCATCATATTTTTAAGATTATGAGCTCAGAACTTTATGAACACCAGATTTCATTTAAATCCCCTTGTTGCATCTAAAGACTCTGCAAAAAGTAGAAAAAAAAAATAGTGGTGTGTTTTCCATCGTCTTGAGCAGAAAGTCTGGAAGGAAAGGCACAAATTGCATCTGACTGCCAGCTCTCTGCTGGCTCTGCACCAAATTATAAAAGTAAGGAATCAGTCACTTTTAGAAAAGCGTTTGGGCTGAGTTACAGCTTTGTGGCATTCCACCTCAGATTTTGAGCAGACTATTCACCAACATTCACTTCCATGTGCAACACACACTAACAAGGTGTTTATCAGCACTACTCCGATCAGCACTTCAATAAAACTCGTATGTCTAACTAACTTGGGAGATTTTTGTAGTGACAGTTAATGACATTTGCACTGTACAAAGCATCTAAAGGCATTAGTGTCATTACTGACTAGGTTTTAAAAGGCTGTATTTCATCAGTAAAACAACACTAATTTACTACACAAATCATTAACGAGAGAGAAGTATTTATCATGCTTTCTAAGGCAGTGCAATTTTCATGTGACAATTTATTCACGCATGGCTGGAAAATGCAAATAATTTGCTAAATTAGGTAGTGGTACCATTATGTCATAGGTGCTGGAAATAGTGCATGCTTTGAGAACACAGAAAAAGTAAGATACATTGGCATGCTTTATTGCAGTAAACGCTAGTAAAATTGCAATCCCTATTTATATCTTAGGCCTGAAATAAACTCCACAAAAATAGACACTGACAAGAGGCAGCTCTCTGCAGAATTAGAGCTTCAGAGATTATTTTTATCTTACCATCTTATCAGTGTAATGAGACAAACTATCCTCTGAGTATAAATTGATTGAACAACATTAATTTCTCAAAATAAAATGAATGGCCAAAACACAAGGTGTTATCTGCTACAGGCAACATTTCATGCATTATCCATAGTACTTTTTCTCTGTTTTTTAAAGAAGGAATTCCTAATTTTAATATATTTTACAATATGTGCCATGTTGGTTATTAACACTAGTGTACATAAACACTTCCACAAAACTTGACATTCAAGTTTATGATTTTAAACCAACAAGGAATACTTGGCATTTCCTTTTTGTTTTTCACCTAGATGTTTAAAGAACAAATTATACGGCCCACAACACTTTAGCCCTTCATTACCATGAGTAAATCAGCCAAAGTAACCCTGTACAAGACAGAGTGTACTCAACTGCCACAGAAGATTGTGGGCTCAGACTTGCAATTATTAAAAAAGAAGAAACGCTATCAAACTCCTTTTTCAAAGTAACATATCCTTGAGGGCCCAAATGAGCAAACAGATGTACAAAATTTTACCACCTCCTTACAGTTTCTTTAATTTTATTTTCAAGTTTTACAGAAATTTGCTGGAATTTAGAATCCTTTCTCAATAACCTAGTAAAGAGAACAAGAACCTGTACTCTCAATGATACTTCAAAGTGTCATGGTTTTAGACCAAAAAAAAAAATCACTGACATAGAACATGTAAAATTATTGGCATAGTCTTTATTTTAAAGAGATCTCTGGAGGACAGTGAAAGACATTTTCTTCAGGCAGTGATTTAGAAAAAAACTTTTGCAGTCATTATTATTTTATATTCTTATGCAAATATAAAAATACTAAAAAGCTATGACACCTTCCCAGGTCGGAACCCACATTCTTGTTTAATTTCATTTTCAACAATCTCAGATTTCTTAGTAAAAAATTAGCAGTTAAAATAAACATATATGTACAACACAACTGAAAATCCTAACACCTAAAATTAGTTTAATGTATTTTTCAGGGTCTAGGCATGCACTGTCATCCAAACTACAATTCTTTGTGACTTTACAATATCTTTTGGGTTTGAACACCTTCAATACCTCTCTTGTGTTGCCATGTTGAAAAAAGCCACAGGCAAGAGGGGAACTCCATGGGATCTCAAGAAATCATTTAGCAAATGCAAAGATCAGTTAAGCATTTAGTCATACACTGTGGTCTCCCATGCCAAATCTCAGATATTATTCAAATGCATTAACAGTAATCAAAATTAACATTTATTTCTTCCTATTCAGTTCCTATTGCAATAATATGGCATCTTAAAGCCACAGCTTCCTGGTTTAAGCATTTCTACTCTACTTACCTCAGTAACACCCAGACAGAGCATATTATGACTCAAATGCAAGCAAGTCTTTCTCATTCAAAGATCTTAGTTCTAATGTTTCAGAGGAATTATTTTCCCAAATTTGGGTTCTAAAGAAACAGGGTAGCTTCTTCCCAGCTTTGCCTACAGTAAAGACAAAGTCCAGGCCAAACAGTAAGAAAACCTAAGGCCTTAGGTGAATACACAGAGACAGTAGAAAACCAGGGAACTGCAGCATGAAGCTAGGTAGTTTCTCAACAACTTCATAAACCTCTCTAAAGAGATAAAATAATCTAAACTCCTTGCTGCATGTCTAACACTTTTATTTTCAGAATATTGGTATCAAAGTGTATGTACAATAAAAACTACCTAATTTTCATTAAATTTCTGTATAAATATATCACCTTGACACTCTCCTCACAGTGATTTCTATACGTAAATTATATGTTTTAAATTGCAGTTGTCAGAAGTTTGGGTTTACCTTCATTTCTATTAGAAACCTTCCTTGGCAAAGGAAAATCTCAGGTCCGAATACTTGTGCAGAGCACCCTGAATTTATATTAATAAAATTATTAAAATTCTGATATATTTGCAAATCATTTTGTATTTTCAAACAGGGATTGATAAACTGCAGTTCTCATTCCAGTCGTCCTTGCTTAGCATCACCTATTGCTCCCCATACATCAAATACAAACTCATCTGGAAATGCAAAGTCTCCAAGAGTTTCATCCAATGCCACTGCGAATTCATCTGGGTTTTTCTTGTCTCTTCCAGCTTCCACAATTGTTGCAGCTAAAGAGCAACAAAAAAAAAAAATTAATTATCATGAAAGTGACAGCTAACACATAGGGCCAAGACAGCTTTGGGATGTCTATTTTCAAAACCTGGTAAGGTCAGCTTAGGGAGATGCAAAGGCTACCAGCTGAATTTAGGATTCAACGGCAATTATGTACTTAAAGTTTGTGCTTATACCTCTAGAAAGTCAAAAAGTTATTTCTGAAAATCTCAGTCAGGTGGTTCAAACTGTGCAGAAGCAAGAGAAAGGCCTTGCTGCTGTGCACAATGAACTGGAGCCACCAAACACTAGGAACATCTTGGTATCCAGGAAAATGAAACAGAGGTGTGATATAACAGAGGTAAACTGTGATATCTTCTGTACCAATACTGTCCAGCATTTTATCTTATTTAACACAAAAGTATCAGAATTTATCAAGTGTCAGATCTCAGTTTTGAAATGGCTACACTGGGGCTGCTGTTAGGACTCACTCCTTGGCTGCTGTGCTCATCCCTCACCTTTTGCCACTGCGCAGTTTCTCACATTCTAGGACAACTTAGAAGTCTATCCCAAACACTGGATGCTGACAACCCGTGGATATTAGAGCAAATGAAAACTGTGAGGGCTCAAACCTCTCTTGATCATGGCACCTGCACCTCCATGAAGGGTGAAAAGAGACAGCACAGAAGTTTCTCCTGGTTAAGCTGGGCCCAGAGAACCACTGGCAGCAAGCTACCACGGTTTGAGTGATGCAGAATGCTCTGTAAGTCACATTCAGCACAAACAGCACTGCTGAATACAGTTTATTTTCTGACCTGTATCTCCGTTCCACAGCTTGTGTTCAAATTCACAGGAAAATGATGGTATTGTACAATAGATGAAACTTCAAAGTCTGCTTCATTTTGTGATTATTTTACAAATCTGCCTTAAACTGCAAGATGTCCTCCATCTTTTGTCATACATCAAATAACCACCACTTTCTTCATGAGCATATCAAATTCAAGTGTCATAGTGAAGGATTTGATAGCTTCTAGCCTTTTCTCATAGGAATATCCAAATGTAAAACACATAATACAGTGCCTGAGAAAGGGAAGAAAGTTTTGAAGCCACAGAAAAACATCTTCACTAGAGCAGTCTGCCATCTACCACATGCACTGTATTGAATCAACACGGCAAAATCTCTCTGATAAAAACAAAAATAAACTTTCCCTGCTCTGAAGTTTGACTAAATGTATTTAATTTTATTTTGTTGACCTAAAACTCAGCTCAAATTTATTGACAGTTATGAACTTCTGGCAAACAGTACTTGCTGTTGTGCAAACATGTAACAAGCTGTAAGCAAGCTTGAGCCATATTCCACATTGTAAATGTCAACAACAGTAATTTTGAGGAAACTTGATGGTTTGGTTTTAACTGTGTTCAGATGTGAGGCTCCAAACACAATGAAGGTGTGTCAAACTACACAAAGCTGTCCAAGGAAAACTTATGTAAATCTTGACAAATAAACTGCTGTGATGGAAACAGTTCAAGCGTAACCAAGCTTCCCAGGCACCACTAGTGGTTCTCCAGGACCCTCAAGCCTGGTTTCCTGCCAGAAGAAACCCTATCCCTGTTGCACTGATTCTCTCTGTGTCCCCCATGACGTTCCTGGAACTCTGATTCAGACAAGTCTGGATGGGAAATGGGCATTAAAGAGGGGACTCTTTCCTGACAGGTGAAACACAAGGATTTGTCCTATCAATGCCACTTGATATTCCCTGACAACTTGGCATAAGAAGGTACTTACAGGGAAGCAACCCTGGAGGTGAAGGGTATAATTGACACTTCACAGATTTCTAGATTTGAAGCAGGGTATGAATGTACTTTTTACAGACATTGGGAGAAGGGTGGAGAGAAAAGAGCTGTGCAAGGTGACGTAAGAGCAAACACGTCAAGATATCGTTACAGGAGATATTTAGAAGAAGCTGCCATCAAGAGAGTAAAGATCTAGACAAGTGTTCAAGCAGGGTGGGAGTGAGGAATTTAGCCATTTTTAAGATAAATTGGCCAAGAGATATGGAAGAACCATATGAACACAGACAGCAGCAATAAAACAAGACAACATAGCATATCACAATCCACCTGCCCTAGCTGAAGCTTCAGAATTGCACATAATAAACTGTCATTAACAGAAAGTGTAACTTCAAACACAGCTTTCTTTAAAGATTGAGCTTCCCAAATAATAAAAATAGAATCTAAAAACTAGCTTATTACAGATTTACGAAACTTGAAAACAAAATCCACAAAACTTAGCCGATCAACTTTCAACCCAGTCAAGCAGGAATCAGAACAACATCGCCGTGCTAAAGCAGCCTCAAAAAAACTGTCTTCATCTGTATTGAGTAAGTCTAATCAGCACTGCCAGGGCACATTTAATGTACTATATTTATTAAAGCACATTCGCATTCCCAGATTCACCTGATGTAATGAAACAGACTTCCCGGAAAGCCTGCGGGACCGGGCGCTTTCGGCAGCGTGGTGCTGACCTCCAGCGCCAGCCCGGCTGTACTGCCGCGCATCCCGGCGCCAGGCACCAGCCTTCCTTGCGGATTTCCGCGCACCAGCTGCCCCACCGGCCTGTACGGAAGCGCGAAGCCGAGTCCTGCTTCACTACTTTCATCCAGAAATGCTAAAGCTGGCCAACATTCTCGGCCACCCGTGAACACATTCCTGCTTCCCCAGGCAGCCGCCGCAGCCGCGGGACGGCATCCCCAGGGCGCGCAGCTGTGTGAACACGCCGTGCTCGCACAGTGACATTTGCAATGCGGAATTCCCAGAGCAAATCAAAGCCCCCTGATTGCCAAGGCATTTAGCAGATACTTGCCAGTTTAGAGAAAACTTTGCTGGTTCTCAGAGGGTGACAGCTTCGTGCCAAACTGTCTTCACTCCCCTCCCTTTTCCCCCACTGCTTCTTGTAAGAGCTGCACAATAAGTGATTACAGGAATTTTATTCCAATAGAATATTTTTCCACAGTCCAGAGAGCCTCAATTGTTTTCAGATTTTCCTTTTTTCATTTGTCTTCAGGCAATGTTAATATCTGATAAGTTTTTACATAAAATCTGAAAAGTTCAGCAATCTTAAAAGTGATGAAAGGAATTAGAAGTCTTCTCAACTTTAACTGAGAAGCTCAATATCAAACTTCCCAGAATATGAACAAAGTAATATGCTGGCTTTTTAAACATAGTTCCTTTAAAACAACTTCAAAGATCTTTCACAAAATCCTTATTTTCACTTTTAACACACACATGGGGCACAAGCCATGAAAGCTACTTTCTGTCTGCCTTTCTTATTATCTACTTTACATAGTGGTTTTGCTATCTATATCCTATACTATAATTTCTGAAAAAGCTTTTTTTCAGAAGCCTTGACAGAAACCTCAATATTTATTTAGCTGTAATGTTATTAGAAGTTTTACCTTCATCAAAAGGCAACAAATATTATTATTCTGTCCTGTCACTCTAAAGCAGAAAATGAAGCATGTTATTGCAGTTTCAGGTATTTAACATTAACAAGTTTCATGTTGAATACTGTCAGATCTGGTACTCAAGAACTATTAGAAATATTTCTTCTTGCTGGTTTTTCTTAAGTATTAATTCTTGAAGTGGAGAAGTTTTTTTGTTTAACTGGACTTGCTGCCCTTCCTTTTTTCAAAAAACTTCCATTATTCTTTCAGCGTAAATGAACGGCCATAAACAATATACCCCAGAATGTATGCAATAAAATCCTTTGGGAAAGGAAGTCTGGTGACAGAAGGAGAAGAAAACAACAGATTCAGGGAAAATATCATGTCAGTTAAAGCATTTAGAGATAAAAACATCTATTATTGAATACTGATGGGTTGGATTTGTGATCCAAGAGAAGAAGCTTGGGTAACAAAACAGGTTTAAACCTGTTAAGATATTTTGACTAGATGGTAAGTTTGAAAAATGAAGCCAAGTGTGGAGAAGCAGTTTTTAAATTTTTTAAACAAAGACAGAATACACAAGGACATTTCAGCCTGATCTCAGTGATTGAAGGTTATGAAACAGACTATCTTGTGTGTGATCACATAGCATGTACAGGAGAAACAGGGGATCAGGCCCAGCCAGTATGGGTTTAGGAAAGACAGGTCCTGCCTGACCAACCTGATCTCCTTTTATGACCAGGTGATCCACCCATGGATGAGGGAAAGGCTGTGGATGTGTCTACTCGGACTTCAGTAAAGCCTTTGATACTGTCCCCCACAGCTTTCTCCTGGAGAAGCTGGCAGCCCATGACTGCACCAGGGGATGTTCAGGTTGGACATCAGGAAAAGTTTTGTCACTGAAAGGGTGGTTAAGCATGGGAATGGGCTGCACAGGGAAGTGGTGGAGTCACCATCACTGAAAGTGCTCAAGAAATGTCTGGGTGTGGCACTTAGCCTATGTTTAGTTGGCATGGTGGTGTCTGGTCAAAGCCTGGACTCGATGATATCAGAGGCATCTTCCAACCCTAATGACTCTACGATATGTCATTTCTGATAAATTATAGGGAGCAACAGAAAGGAAGTAATCATCCAAAAGTAGAAAAATAGATCAAAGGGGAACAAGACATCAGTGGATGAAGCCAAAAGATGCTGAAAAAAATTTGGACAGGAAGCCCTTTTTGCCATCATTTACAATCAGTAGCATCCTGGGGTTAGATGCAGGCTTCCTCCCACCAAGAATTTTTGGAATTAAATACAGTCCATAACAATTCAAGCCTTACTGATTTAAAAAAATAAATGCCAATATTTTTCACTAACACTGTTTCCTGAGTCACTCCTATTAATCAACTGCTCAAATTCCTTTACCAGAAAGCACCCATAGAATTTAAAATAACCTGAATTATCTTTCAGCTGTGCATTTATATTTTTAAGAATGCTGAAGTCAAGCCTTGGCCCAATTTCTAATGTGCCCATAAAATGGCTAAAGAATAAATTTCAGAGCCAACTGTCCCTTCAGTGGATTAAGTCCAGTTTTCAGTAAAAAGAGGTAAGGAAGTAAAAAGGTAAAAATGCATCCAAAAGCAGGTATGTAAATCTCAACAGCATTTAGATCTCCGAAAATAAAAATAAAAAACCGTGCCAGAAAGAAGAGCATGCATTTTCTTTAACAATTTCCAAGTATTTTGCTCCAGCTCAGGGATTTGTGTGTAGATTTAGTCAGCCATTCTTGAAACTGTCAAGATACTTAACCATGCAAAAATTAAGGGCTTTATCTCACCTTTAATTCTGTCTGTAATTTAACATTAGTTTTTCTTTCCTTTCTTTCTAACTTGTGTCTTAAAACTGGGGCCCTGTTTTAGAATTCAATCATACCATGGAAGTGTCATTTTAATGGAGATGAAAGAGCAACATTAACTGACATCCAAAGATTCTGACAAACAGAAGTGCATGGAAGTGAGCAGTGATTGAGATCTTAATCACTTGTCAGCTGCGCATTGTGATGACTTGCATTTTCAACTAATCTAGCTTGAGTAATGAGTGAAATTGCGAGCTAAGTGGTGATTGGCATTCTCTGAATGAATCTCTTCCTCATATTTCATTTTCATGGGTGACTGATCACATCCAGTATGTGAAAAACTGACATGTATTAATTGAACAGATTTGTGACAGGTGATCAGCTCTCCTTTCCTAAAGAATCCTAGAGCTGTTTAATTGTTTTAAAATGGTGAAGTTGGGGGGTTTTTGTCATCACCGTCGGCTGTTGACTCTCAAATTTGAATTTCAGGATACGGCTTTAAAGGTGCAAACTCAAGCTACTAAACTAAAACTATGAAACCTATAGTCTTTGATTTCCAACAGCTTCTCTTGGTTTCACTACCTTTTGGGGAGGAAAAGACGAGGTGAGGGACAAAACAACCACCCACCTGGAAGAAGAGAGCCTCTCTACAAACAAAGACTTCTTCCTGGTTTGAGTATTCTTTTAAAGCATTTTTTTCAAGTTTCCAAGCTACATACTGAAAGATGAAGGGCATTAGATCTTTCTGGGGGGGAAAAAACTTCAAGGAATTCATGGGAAAACTCTACCAGGTGCTTGGCTATTAACTCAGCCATATGTGTTGAAAGCTGAACTTCTCGGCCTACTGTGCAAGAGCCATCCTGTTTACAGTACTGAGAGGCAAAACCAGAGGGAACACGAGTTCCCACGGGACTGTTCCCATGGACACCAAAAGCAGGCCACCTTAGCTGCTTACTCCTGTAGGGCAAGGAGCCTGGGGACCTTGGAAGTAACCTGCAAGGACAGGAGCTTCCAGAAGCCCAGCCTGCGCCAGGATTGCAACAGCTGCAGGACAAAAACAGCTCTCAGAGGGACAGCTGGCACGAGACTCAGAGCTTTGAAGCCTGAGCCAGAGATGGACTGAGGCACAGAGTTTGCAGGAGTGAGACAGGACACGGAATTCTCCCTAGCCTAAACATGGCTCAGCACCACACAGGCCTCCCAGCAGCATATTACATGGCAGAGCATCATATATTAGAGTTGCTGGGAACAGAATTTTTGAGAACTTCTACTTTTCTGGGAATAGGAAAGTTTAGCTAGAACTCACCAAACAGAACTCAAGTTTTCGGCAGCTCTGCCTTCTATCAGCCCACTTCTACCTTAGACTGAGGGACAAATACTGTTTTACCTACCTTTTTTCCTGTGAGAAAACTAGTAGAATCTGCCAATCAGATGCTTGCTGGTAGGAGCAGCCAGCAAAGGCCTTTTGGCTATTCAGATAACCACCCTTTGCTCTCATTCCTCTGTGCTAACTGCTGCCCCTCCAGCCCTGCCGCTTTGCCCTCCGGAGCTTCATGCCAGACCTATTTTCTCTTCTGCTTTGCCTTCTCCACTTCTCTCCCATGAAAGCTTTCTTTTCAGGATCATTTTCCATTTAGCTTATCCCTTCTTAATTCTTGGCTGATTTTTTTTTTAAGATATTACCCTAACAATAATACCTTCCTCTTTGTCTCCGTACCAGCAGTTCCACAAGATCCTAGGAGGACTACTCCAGCCACAGCAGGCTACAACAGCTAGACTGCAGCTTCTTCCCACACAAACAGAAATTCCTATTTAATTGTTGTCAGAATAACAAAGAAAAGCAACAGCTGCAAGGACAAGTTTCATGCATCTTTAAGGAACTTACGACACTGGGGTTAAGTAGTTTCTTTCATTATAAATCGATGGTTCTAACAACTAGTAAATATTCTACAAGTTTTCTCATGTTCTTCAGAACACAGATTTTAGAGAATTTGATCAATTTGTGCAATTATTCTGTCAGTTTCCTTGCTAAATAGTTGCTTGTTCACTGGTTAAGATCTCAGGTTCAAACCTCACCAATCAACTTTGATGTGTCTATGCCAAGAGGCAAAAAAGCAAATAAACATACTTACCCTTAAGAATCCTTAATCATGGCACACACAAGATCCACTAAGAAAATATATGCCAGAAAGAATACAGTGGTGACAGTTATAGCAAACAAGTAAAAAATTTATGCAACAGTGTATAGACAATGTGCAGGAAGAATAGAGGATTGATTAATTATTACATCCTAAGGATCGAAGTGGGAAAGAGATTCTTTTATCAGACAAACACATTTGTAGAAATACAGGCAAGTTTTTGAGACTGCATGCTGGACAAATTTTGCTTCACTTACATCCAGAGATTAAGTATTCAATAAATTTTAGACTACAGAAAATAAGAAATTATTTAATTTCGTAGCAATGTATCTGCTAAAAACTCACCTAATTCGATATCTCTTATGCCCATGTACGTTTCAAGAAGCTCATCCACTTTTTTGATTGCTTTTTCTTCAACTTCAGTTGGCTTTGTTGGAATAAAGGGAGAAAAGAGCAAAAGTATGATTGTATCCATGCAGATTTCAAAATAACCAGCAATGTGCCAGTGTTATCCTTACTCCCATCTCAGCCAACTAGACTTAAAAAATGTACAAGTAAAACACACTATTCCACTCTCCCTCTTCTCACAAACACGCACTTTCCCGCTAATATTAAGTCACACAGCTCACACGTTCAAGCTGAACAGGGGCCTTGTATCTCCTGGTAATACAGATCTCCATCAAAACCTCATCAGCTTTAGAAGAGCCCAGAACAAATAACATTCATTCACCAAACTCTAATCCTGGTCTTGCACAAATTCATGTCAATGTATCTAATTAGCCTCTCCTAACAACAACCCTTACACCAACCCCATACACTTCACAGTGTCAGAAATGGAACCAATTCTTCAACCATCCCACCTCTTTTTTCCCCCTTCCCTCTTTTCAGCACTCCTTGGTCTACTCTACCTTACATTCATCCATGTAATCCATGACATCTAAATATAGGTTCTCTGCTTCCAGGTTCCTCAGCCCCATCCTATCCCTGCTAGTTGCCAACTTTAGTTGCTCTCTTTTGTCCCACAAGCTTTGTAACATCCAGATTTTTCCATCCTACTTATCAGCCTTGGGGAAGAATAAATCAGAAGCTAGGTGATTAAACTACTGAAGGGCATACACCACACCATACCATCTCCTCCACAGTAGCAGGGCCTTTGGCTCTCAGGCGAAGTGTTTCTCTCCCCTTGGAGATCTTAGCCTCTGACAGAGTTCCACCTTTGGACCTTGGTTCCAGCTTTTCTAAAGACAAAAAAATAACAAAAGTAAAATACCAAACAGAACTAAGTATACAGTACGACAGAATATGATGTATCTCCTTTGGTTATTACATTATCTTCACATTTTATTCTAATCGAGATCTAGACTATGTAAAAATTTAATTATAAATTACATAGCTTTGCTGACAATTTCTTGTCTTTAAATTCTAATATCTGCTCAACTGCACTGAGGCTAGGACTTCCACTGACCAATATTTCTAAGCAGCCCTATGGCATTCACTTCATATGTGCACCTCGGGTAATTTTATTTCCTCATTCAAGTGAAAAGTGTAAGTATTTACACCTTAATATTAGATAACAGCTGAAGTCACCAGCCAACTGCTGATTTATTCTGGTTTTTACAGGCAGAACACATAGCAGGTTTAGCATTGCAACATTTCCATCTTTCTCTGATGCAATGGTGCAAACACTCCTGCAAAGCAGGTGACTGAGCCACATTGAGCTCAGCTAATAATTTGCTTATCAGCAGTCACAGAGGTGAAATGTCCATAAGCAGATCTGCAGGAGTTTTTCCACTGGTTTCACCAAAATGATTTCACAGCTGATGTATCTCTACAAAGAGTATCTGAGTTTACATAAAGTTTCTTTTACCTGAATTCAGCCTTTCTTGTTTAATCCCGGGTAAGGGCACCCCAGTTAGTAAATGGAGCATGGAATCATTTAAGATTTGGGTTTCTTGTTCCAGGACACAATTTTACATTCAAGAGTGGCAAGGCTTTAATTTACTCACTGACATGGGAGTTACATAGTGAATCTGGAAAGTGCTAGAAGAGAGTAGGTAATTTTGCAGAACTGCTTTTAATTGTCCTGTTTTCTCTAACAGATTAATCCTCCTCATAATAGCAGGCCTTTCTAATAGGCTCTTCTTGAAGGCAAGGCTTCCAGATGTTATATTAATTTTGCTCAGATAGATTTCAACTCATCATTCTTGCATAAGCAGACACAAGTATAGATTATTATGCTAAACTGATCTTGAAAAGTAAATTTTATTACCTTTTATTTTACAAATAGGTATGTCACAGTCTCATATATATGCTTAGGGTCAACACTTTTTCTTAATCCTTTTATTGCTTCAAGGACAGTTTAAAACATCCTTAAGATTGTCATCATTTCTGCTACACTTGTTTCAAAACAGCATTCCTGATTTAAAAAACCATATTTTTCAAATTCTGTCACTATTATCACCTTAGAACTCATGATTTGACATAACCTTTATTTGCAGTACTTCAGACCAAAGCACTCTGGCTATCACAGAAAATGTTTTTCATGTTCACATAATTAAAGTGCAGAGTTTGTGTTATGCTGCCTTTACTTTGTTTCCATTAATTTTTCACAATTCATAGAGGGCCAGTTTGTGACTGGTACAAATCTTTAATTCTGTGCTACAAGCCTTGCCTAGAGCAGCTGAGACATCCTGTGTGTCCATAGCAGAAAGATATCCAACCAGTAAATTATACTTATTTTACATTCTGCTGAGAGGAAGAAAAATAAAAATAATTCCACACAGAGGCTTGTCTCTCACTTCTGTACCCTCACCAAATTCCATTGAAATTAACAGGAATTCAGCACCTACTTGTCCAGCAGGATCTGGATCTTGTTTGTCATCTCCTCTGAGGCTATTCTTAGTGCTTAAGCTGTAGCTTAAGATGCACTTATCTATCTTAAATAAATTTGTACCTAAAGCCCAACTGTACCTAAGGGTAGAGGCAGGACCTTCTCACCTACTGAGCACTGCAACTTTCAAGTGGATTTCTGTAGGGTAAAAAATAACATGCATCTTCCAAAAATCCATCCACAAAGCTCTGGTTGCCTCTTAATTCAGTATCAGAAAAAAGGAATTGCCATGAAATTAGTGCATTTCCTTCTCCACATCACGGGCAGACTAAAAGGTATCTTAGTCACCTGACTAAAGTAAATACTATTAAATAATGGCTGAAGTCATCAATCAAATGCTGATTTATTCAGCTCTTTACAAACAGACTGTGTAACACTTTTAGCACTGGACACAAATTACAGGCCCACGTCAAATAAAGGTATGGCTGCATTACTAATTTTGATAGACCACATATGCAGTTCCTTAGCATAACGTGTAACATACACATTTACTTAACAGGAGTATCAACTTACATACAAACGCAATAGAGATCAACTCACAACCCTAATCCTTCACAGAAGCACCAAAAGCAAAAGGAAATCTTTGCATTTCTCATTTTCAATTTCTGCTGCTACTCTGACACCAAGTGTCAAGACTGGTGTATGACAGTAGCTGTAAACTACTAACACATAAAAAAATATTTTAAAAATAAACATTTAGAATTTTTGCTGCTGTAGTGAAGACAGTGATACTGAATTGACTGTTACTGCAGGTGTGCAGAAGACCTCATACAAATTTATGATTTAGCACTATTTTGAAGTTGCTATTACAGGATAATGCTACATGGTTTGGGGGGGATACAAAAAATTGAGATAATAAAAATTGTAACTCAGTCTCTATTTTGACTGCCTGAGCAAAACCTACCTTGTTTGTTTGTCTGTTTGCTACACTGACAGAATTAATTTACGCAAGAATTCGCAGTAGGCATGCATTCCTCCTATTCAAGCAGCTCTTGCTCATAGCATGCAGGTGGCTAGTAGAGACAGAGCTTTGCCATTCTGCTTTCTTCCAACTCTGAGTGCACCTGCTGCATGACTGGAGAGCCACAAAAAGGCTGGGGAGAGGGAGAACAGGCAGGCAGGCAGCAAAGGAGGTGCTCTGGGGAATCTCAGACAGTGTTTTCTGCAGCCTCCTTCAGCATTAGAGAGCACAGACCCCAGTAAAGGGCACAGAAATAGAAAAGTCTGACACACAGAACAAGAGATTATGAATCAATAGAGGAAAAAAGAAGCTTTGAGGACCAGGACATTAGATGCTTTAAAATTGTACCTGCGAAACCATTCCTGTACTTATTTTGCAACATCATGTAGTGGCAAAAGAGACTGAGACTAAAGCTCAGGCCGAGGTAACCCACACCAGGATGACTGCTGGAGAAAGCAAGATGGAAGAAAATCCATTCATAAATCTTCCACATCAAAGAAAAAAATAAATATACTTTCTTGTAGTCATTATGTTACCTTAGGTGGACACCTGTCTGCATTCTGAAAACAAACTTACAATGTAATGCAATGTTGGGATTTTACTATCAAGGTGTTTTACTGAACAAGGTGGACAGTCAGGTCACTCACCAAATGCTTTCAAAGGCTCTACCAACGCCAGCTTAAACTTCTGACCTTTCTCCAGTTCTTTTAGCATTTTGGCAACTTCATAATGGCGACACTCTGACACATTTTTTCCATTTATGGTCTCTATGTGATCACCCACGCAGACCATTTTGGTTTGGTCCATAAGACTGCCTTCTTTGATTCGCTGTTGTTTAAAAAAAAACACCACCAGAATTAGAAACATTTCTTTAAAAGATGATAGTTTTCAAGAGGTGACACCACAGAGTTTCAAGAATGTCAGTTAACAATATCAATACCACTGAGCTTATTATTCCAGCAGTGTGTTTTGTCTATATGATTATCATAAAACATATTTTAAAAGCATTATTTTTCACACAAAGTATTTTAATAAGCATTGAATATAAAATCAGCTGGGGAAAAAAAAGAATGCAGCCATACTTCAGAAATTAGGGTTCTGAATAACCTAGTATTTTTTGTGCTTTAAAACTGATCACAGACATCTCAGTAATGTGAATGTTTTGGGGGGTTTTCTATTTAATAGCTTGACAAGCATAGGAACAGAATTTTTCTCTTCTTAAGTTTGGTCCAGGGACTTAAAAATGTGTTATATAGTAAAATATTACATACTGTAAAGGGCTGATGTTAGTAAGACCCATGCCCAGTGGTGAAACCACTATTTTTCTCATCAAGCTATACAGCTGTATATTAAAGGATTTCCTCTGAAATAATAAAGAATAAGAAAATCTTCTAACTGTCATCTCATGGAAAATACAAATAGTCTAAAGATCATAACTGAAGTTACAGCTTTTGTCAAGTGTAATTTTAAAAGTATGGGGGAAAACCTTTAAAATATCTCTATGATTTATCACACTTTAAATTTCAGTGATTCTGTTTATTGTTGTTACATACTGTCAAATTTGTTCACCATGTACATACATCATGTAAGCCATTATTATACGGCTATTAAATAGAAAAGCTGTGACACAGTAAAATACCTTCTATTTAGCAGAGATACAAATTTCCTTCTAATGTGCTCCTGATTAACAATCTTTTCAACAAAGACTGATGTTGTTCAGGCTAACTTTGAGTGAGATAAAAGCGAGACAAGGCAGATAAACATGTTGCCACCTCCTACTGTAACAGCCAGCCTAGCTGCACAATCCTCCCAGAACCTGCTCGCAGCCCCTGCGCGCATGCCTGAGCCCACACATGTGCCTCCATCTGTGAGCCAGTGGGAAGTGTGAGAGTGCTCAGTGTCCTATAGTGCACTGCAATGATTTTAAGCTTCAGGCTGAGTTTAACTCTTTTCTAGCAACAAACAGAAGCCTCGTGGTGAATGCAGACAGGTATCATACACATCAGAAACCGGGTGCCAAATGAGTTTCTGTTACCAGGACTCGAAACTGTCCCACCAGGCTTCAGATAATGTTTACTCTACATGTTGAATTCATATTAGTTTAGCTTTTCTTCTGCACTTTGATCCCAACCCTAAAAGTGTTTAAATAATATTCACTGTTATTTGTGTCACTTTTTATCATCACTCCAAGTTAATTGCCTGTGACAGACAAGCTGCATTGTCACAGTAATTAAGATGCAATTGCCTGTATTTTAAGTGCTCTACAGTCCATTGAAAAGCTATGAGGATCTATATTTCCTATGCAATGCCTACCCCCTTTGATAATGCCTCCTTGTACACCACTCAGTCATACTTTAAGTTCTACTGATGTTCTTTGAATGCTAATTTGACTCCATAATACTTTTTCCCACCTGCCCATGTATCCCAAAAACAAATCTGTGAAAGCAGAATGACACCAAATTTTGTTCTTGGTAAGGCAAAACAAGATTAAGTTTCCTAGGAAAAAAACCTGCAGTTCAGTGCCAGGTTTAAAATTGGTCAGGTTACCACATCAAACCTAGAAACCTCCCTGTTATTCAAAATGCAGTAAAATTACTGCAACCCATAGCAACCTTCAACAACCCACCAATCAGTAAATTTAGTATTAATTTTTAATTAAGAGTGGGACATAATTACAAATTTTCAAGGAAAATATATGTATATAAGCAAAAACAGTTCTATATAATTTTAGAGACAGTCCCTGCTTAGTCATTTACCTAGACAACAAAGTAAAAAAAAGATGCAGCTTTTACTTTTGTATATGTGTTTTCTATGCTGGTTTAAAAGATCCATTAGCTAAATACACAGCAACAACAACAAACAAAGTAGAAACTCCTTAAAATTGATGCATTCCCATGAAGACCACACCATTTTCATTACAATGCTTATTATTAGACCAGTGCAAGGAAAAAAATATTTTTGTTCAAAAGAGTTTTACACTATTTACTGGAAATTACAGCTTGTCTGGCCAATGTGGTGAGGGCTTTCCAGTGTGCTCCAATTGTGCAGTAGTCTGTGTGATGGCTGTTCTCTGCCTGTTACCAACCAAGCACAAAGGGAGTGTCACTGCACAGTGCTGCACTCGCGGACGCTGGTCACTGAAGCACTGCTTTCAATGCCTCCTTTTAAAATGCCACATAAGCAGCAGCATGACTGAATGCTATGGGCTGCACAGATGCCATCTCTAGAAATTCACAGTTGTCTATAAACATAAAAATTAGGCCATGGTTTTGCCAAAATGCTTAGTGAAACCTTCACTGCATCTTGACTTTCACAAACATGACTTCAGTCACATTTTTCCACGACAAAGACAAGCAAACCGATTTCTAAACCATGTCTTGTTTTGTACCCATGGTAGCTAAGGAATGAACAGAAAATACAACCTCTCCATACAAGAAGCTCTGTTTACAATGAGAACAGCGATGGGGGCAGCAGTAATCAAAGATAATTGCTAATGCCTCACTAATAATGGGTAATTGGAGTATATTGGAGGAAAGAATCTAAAAAAGACAGAAAATGTGATTAAGGCTCCTAATACCTAGTCTAGCATTTCCTCAGCCTCTACTTGTCTCAAAACATACTACCTCTAGGTCATATGGAAGAGGAGAAGGAAAGCAATTATGATTAATATATTATGTATGTTACTGCCCATACTTGCTACTCAAGTTAATTGTGGTAAATTATGTCAATCCATATTCTTGTAATTCACCCTAAGGCAACAATACTGGAAAGCTGAAAAACCACTGTACTTGCCCCTACTCTTGTACAGCACAAAGATTTCTGCCCTGGGAACAGCCAAAGAGTGAAAGAACATGATTTCATTATCACATGAGTGACAGAAGTTCTATAAGCATCTAATAAATGACATCAGAAAATCACTTTAAAACAGGAGGGGGCAGATGCAAGCAGTATCTAACACCTACTACCCCAGGGTAGCTCAGGAGATACAATGGTTGCATTGTAAAGCTGATACACATTACAGAAGCAATGAATAAATGAACTAATTTTGAATGACATGCAGTACGGAATAGCTGAACTAATTTTGAATTATATACCTAAAGAAAAGAGACTTTATTCTTTACTTACCATATATATGACAAAAAAGGATTTTATAGTTCTAAAGGATCATTAAACCAATAATTAACCTATTCGAGTAACAAGAGCTTCTACAGAATAAAGTATTTCACTGGTAATTAAGTTTACCTTTATAAAGGCACAGCCAGTTCCATTGTCTGTAATGGTAAGCCCCAGCAAATCATCAGTTTTAAGAACTTCCACTTCTTTTCGTTGTCCTTTCACATGGGCAAATATGAAATCTTCAAGGCCAATTTGTGCTCCTAAGAGCTTGTCCATATCAACTTTATGAGTGTTCAAAGTGCAAAACATGATCTGTGCAGAAGGAAAGCAAAAACATTAAGTTTTACAGTGTATTAGGTTTGGTGAGCTTGGTAGGAAGATAAAATGAGAGCACGGATCAGGCCCCTGTGACAGGTCCATAGCCAAAATGATACCTCTCCTTCTCCAGCTGTACCAGGAGAGGGGATACTCTCCATCCACCCACAACAGAAAGCATCAGTAGCTCAAACTGCAGATAAGAGCTGGGAGGGAGCATAGGAAAGAGACCTACCTGTGTGAGCAGCCTCACATGGCCAGTCTCAGCACACCAGCCCTGAGAGAGGCATCTTGAGCTGGTACAGCTTGCACCAGAGGTTAGAGTAAGTGAATTTAAGAGCCATCACCATCTTTTGCTTCATCATTCACCCACCTCAAATTCCACAGGATTCAAAGATCACTAGGGACTACTTTAAAACTTGATTGGTTGAAAGCAGTTTAATGGGAAAAAAAGAGAGCTTATCAAAACAAAATAGTCATGAGAGAGCATGAAATGCTTTGTATTGCTCCATGTGTGGAGCATTAGCTCAGAGCACATTGTCTGCAAAGGGCTTGCTTAGTTCCTACCCTTCCCCAGCATGAGTTGGGGTCATGCCTCTTCCAGCTTAGTAAAAGCAAGGCTTAATAAAAAGATCAAATTACTTCTTTATAAATCAGCTTTTCGGAGGGATTTCCCTTCAGCACTGGGTATCGGACACTCCTTTTTCTCCCTGCACTTATGCCAGCTCTTCAGTAGGGAGGTTTGTTGTCCTGGGCAGAGGCAGGAAGAAAGTTATCAGCTGTACTGCCTGGGGACAGAGATGTTTTTGCCACCATGGAGCTGCATGGAGGAATTTGGCCAAGCCCAACACAGGCTGTCACAGCTACAGTAACAACACTTGCCTAAGCCTTTCCAAGCTGTAGCAGGAGAGGAGTGAGAGCCAAGGGAACCACACAGCTTCCTCCTGGGCAGCACCCGAGAGCACAGGGAAGCAGCCAAACCAGGGAAACTCAGCGCTCCAAGAGAAACTTGGAGAATCCTTAAAATCTACTTCACTGAGGCAAAGATTGAGGTTTTCCACACCAGAACACTACACATGCCTCTTCTTTCCTTCTGGCATCACTGAATGAAAGTAGAAAAATTGAAATGAAAGTCACCAACCTGTTTAAATTCATTCCAGCTAAACAAAGGGTGAATATTTTTACTAATGTATTTCACAGAGAGCATTCAAGTTTCTAGAGCTTTCTAGAACTTAGATTCTGTGACTATGGGGGTTTTAATCTTAAAGACTGAAAGTTAATAGAGAGATTGAGATTCTTGATGGAGGTCTTGTTTAGTTGTTGTTTTTAAAAATAAAACAAACAACCCCCCCCACCAAACAGCCTTACTTCAATGGCTACTTGCTTATCTCAGCTAATCCATCAAACATCCACTGCAATCTAACACCTTATTCAACAATGAAAGTTGTAACAGCACACCCTTAAAAGACATTAGTTTTATTTGCTCAGGTAATGCAAAGGTTTTCAGTTAAACAGTACTTCAGCAGTAACAACACCTAGAGAAATTAATCTGGTTTTAAGTAGAAAATCGAGTTTTATTTTATAAATAAGAATAATAGTCTCTAATGACAAGCTCTTTTTTTAAACCAAGAAACTAAAACAGATGTTATCAAGTTCACATACACATTTTCAACTCTCTCAAGCTACATAACTTTGCCAGTTTAAAATGGCAACTCAGTTCTCTGTTCATTGTTACTGTGATGAATAACAAGCACTGTCTTTACATTTTAGACATTAGCATCCTTCATCTGACCTTGTCAAACAGACAATCATCTAGTAAATACTGTCACACCTTTGAATAGATAAAATTGGCAACAGAGCAGAAATGTGATATTTAGAAACTTGATCCAGAGTTTCTCTTTATAGATCTTCATCCGGATGGCATTCCTTCTACAGCCTATAAGTCTGCAGAATTTTATGTGAGTCAGTTCTGTGCTAACCACAAGGCTCAGAGAGCATCAGCCAGTCAAAAATAAAACTTAAATCATTCTTCATCCTCTTTAGTGAACAACTGCTTTTTCTCAGAACAGATATATGCAAAGAGTAATGTACTAAAGATGTATCTACCTAGAAAGATATACCACTACACCATCTACCAGTTATAGCATAGCTTTATTTATACACAACAGAGACCCTATTGATTCAAAAATGTTATTTTTTCACAGATTTTATATAAGTTTAATATTGGTACCTAATGACAGATTATATAGTTGAATACCTAAATGACAGCTTCCACTTACTCAAACTTTTGAATATTTTTAAATAGTAATTTTCTTATCCAAAAATGAAGCAAGAAAAAAATTCAGTGTGCAATTCTCATTGTTAAGTCTTTTCTGTCCTTACCCTAAACCTTCATAGGCATTTGGTCTTTAATGCAGCATACCAGTGCTGTGATATCTCATGCCAACTTTAGCAAGATATTATAAATTAGAACGGTTACATCAGTCACAAAGTATCTAGGAAACCTCCTTCACTGAGAGTTATCTTCTACAGCACTCAGAACAAGGAAATTCCATGTGGCTGGAGACCAGGGCCTTATACACAACTTTATAAAATAGATTTGTCCAATAAGATTACTAACAGATTATTCCCTGCATCCACATTTTCAGTTGGAAGAGACCACATTACCCAACAAAACCAGGGCTATACTGTGTGTTGTATAAAGAAATGGTATTAGCTAAGAAAAAGAGGATTACATGATGTGTTATGTAAAGGATATATGCAGTACCATATTGCATATTCTATATATTAATTATACTCTCATCTTCTATATTGAGCTTACACCTTGAGAAGGACTCAACAATAAGTTGATTGATAGATTACATACTCAGAAGCTATTGAAAATGTATTAAAAATCTCAGATAACTTTACAGAGGAGATCATAATCACTTTCTGTTTAAGAGGTAGGGAATTGGGAATTTTAATTCTGAGCAAGATGTAACACCCACTGACATATTTCCCTATATATGTAGATGTCATCATATCAAGAAATCACCAACGCATTTTCTAGGTAACTTACTCATTTTATCTTCCCCGAGGAAAATGTGGGAGCCTTGACCAGCTTCAGCAAAAGGAAGAAATACCAGCTCCTCCAAGTTCTAACGTGCTTTTGGTACTCTGTCAGGTGTGCAACTTGGTCAATACATTCAAAGTCTTATAAAATAAGCAGTGTTTTACTGTTTGTTTTGGGGTTTTTTTTAAACCCAAAGTACACCAGTATTACAGCATAAGTCCTTCTATGCAATTACTTCCATACTAATATTTCAAATACTTTCAATTAAAGTATTTGAAAAAGACACAGCAAGCATCACATGCAATAAAGGTGTGACATTTAAGCACTGCTTCGGGAAATAGCAAGCAAACAATTCTTGCCATAGGGTTGGGAGGAGGTGGTTTGTAGGGAGTGTTAAATTTGCTCATTTAAAGTATTCAATCTGTAGGCGAGATTGTGAGCAATTTGTTTCAACAGATAAGCATAACAACAAAACTTCCAGCATTTTGGTGATGAGGATTTCACAAGCTAACCCTTTTCTCTAAAACATAGTTCAGGTTTTTTTATTGTTAGAAGGACAGTTTTGTTCAGAAACACAAGTTTCAGCAGTGGCTTATTTGTCAGCAGTCTTTCATAAAAGTTTAAATTGAACAGGTTTAAATCAAGTACTTGTATGAAAGTTTAATGTGGCACAGCCTTACAGAATACTTGACTGTTTAGCATGAGGAGGCAAGGCCTGTGGAACAACAGCCCACACACAAGCTCAGCAGCTGAACTCTTGTTACTGGAAGAGAAAGAGGGAGCTGCATTTCTGTCCTTACTGCTGCCAGAAAGGTCTCTCTTTTCCTGAGTTACCCTTGTGATGCAAAATTCCTTCCACTGTGAAAGAAACCCCAACCTCCAAGGGCTCTGGACAGACACACCCACTGAACATTAAGTTTACTGCACCAGCACCACCATATTTCACCTTTCAAAGCAAACAAAATAATCAAATGTGCAAATTGTGAGTACACAAACCAAAAGTCCATACAGCTTCTATGGGTTACCATTCCCTTCTCATCTGATCAAGAAATACCCCTGCTACAGGTGGACTTTAATATCCACGTTCTCAGTGCCTGATTAGCTATTCTGAATACTTTAAAGCCCTACCATGTGCTCTCACAGGAGCACACCACCACCAAATGCTTTAACAGACCCACACTGTCCTTCAGTCAGTGCTCATTTATTTATCATACAGGCTGCACTCAGCACTTTCACCCTTACAGGGAACGTAACACTCCCTGTCACATTCCCAACCAAATGGCCAAAGCTACAGATAAATACTTTTTCCAACTACTTTTCCTACTTCAACCTCCATAGAAAAAATAGGAGGAGATATTTCTATTATTTATGCAAAGAGAAACATGCACGTAACTGTGTGTGGGTTGTGTTGTTAGTTAAGAGTTGCATCTATCTATCTTTTTTTTTAGCTCTGTGCTTTCTTGTTGAAAGCCTGTTTAAGTAATCAAGTTAAAAGTCAAGAACAATGTGATCTACCTCAAACAACAGTCATAATAACGATGTTGGAAATGATACAACTTTAAAATTTTTAAAGTAACTTTAGTCAGGGGTCTGTTCTCCTTTGACAGGGGGAGAGGAATTGAAGTTTCTCTTTACAAGACACACCAGGAGAGGCTCGATGAGTTTCACATCCACAGATTGGGAGTAGCCAGAAGATACATAGGAGATAAGGAAACATTAATGATCATTAAGGGACATTATCCCCCAACATCACCCCCTGGCACGGTCAGAGACACCTGGTCTGGGAAAAGACTGATAAGAGAACTGAAGAATGAGGACCAAATCAGCACCGAAGGCAAAGGGATAAATAACCAATAAGGGGATCGAATAGTAAGAATTGCATAATTTAAGACCAATGAACAAGAATTTCTTTGGGTTTTGTCTGTATAAATGTGTGAAAAGTTCTGATAAAGGATTACGTGTGATGGAATGATTTTCACTGCACAACCCAGGCATGTGTGGATGAAAAGATTTCTACTGCCCATCCTGGCCAGAATAAAGTAATGCCTTAATTCTCTAACATAAAAAGATGTTGTTGGAGAGTTTTTGTTTTTCCCCGCAGTTTCAGTGACAATGAAAATCTATTGCTAGTAGCCATATTCACTCCTCCTCCCTGTGGAAAGAACAGTCACGTTGGATCAGTAAAAGAAGAAATGCTGGTCATGGTAAAAGTCAGAGAGATAGGCAGAAAGGGAGGCTTCTGCCTACCCCTCAGCTTCAAAAGGGGTAACAGATAGATATTCACCTAGGAAAACGGGTGAAGAATAAAATACCTACAAGAAAGGATCAGCAGAGGAAAAGCCTCAGAAAGCTGCTGTTATGTCTCACTCCTTCATAGACACCTAGCAAACATCCCCTTTGAAGCTATAACCATCTTGTCCTGTCCCCATCCTACACTACTCATGATCCAGGTCTGCACAAAAGTTTCTGTCAATGTCTGTCCAACAAATACTGTGTTTCATATAAACTTCTCCCTGTCACTGTTGGCAGTCAATCACAGAACCTGGAAAGGATTCTCCAGCAGAAGCTAAATTCAGCTGGTCCTGTGAGATGTGATCTAAGGAGGAAACAAGGTGCTGTAACCATGTGGAGTCAAAAGGAGAAGTGACAGATTACAAGTATAGCTCATTCAGAATCGTATTAAAACACTTGGGCAGGAACTTATCCAAGAATCCATACTCTCGCCAACCCTGCGGTAAACTCACATATCATATTAAATGTATTCACTTCTGCAGAAGTTATCTGAATGCTCTCTACACCGAGCTCCTCCCCACCACTCCCCCCCCCAGCTATTTTCCACCTCAGCCACTCCAGGGTAGAGATCTCTGTGATAGGACCTGTTTCCAAAGGCAGTCGGGTGTCACGCTGCCCACAGGCTTCAGCAGAGCTAGGTCACTGAAACTTGCCTAGACAGGTAACACCTACAAATGGCATTTGAGTACCTCAGCCTCTTTCAGTCCGCTGAGATGTAGCTTCTGGCATTATTATTTACACCAGATTATCTGTCCAAAAGCAGCTTTAATGAATAGATAATACCATTTAAAATAAATTCTAAATTCATTAATTTCTCAGCTGTTCACTGATCTATTTTGTCTATCCAAAATTCTGATGCATGACCCTCTGGTCTAGGTTCTTCACTGCTATGCCACCTTCACACCAGGAAATATTTTTGATCACTATTTTCATTTCGTACAACTTTCTTAAGGCCAACTGAATTTCTTGAGGAAAAGACTTTAAGTTCAGTGCCTCCAGCAATAATTCTCCATCCGTTTTTAGCTATAAGCCACATTAAAAAAAATTTAAAGGAATGGAACATTAGGCAGAAAAAGAAAATAAGAAACTTCTCTAGTCTGGCACAAGGCTGGCAATATGTGCCCATGATATGTGGTGCTTCCTCTAAAACCTCTCAGGGTGTCAGATTATACATCTGGCAGGAGAAACAGGAGCGCACCATTCATACAAAATTAAGTTTCTTTGTGAACGCTGTTCTTTCTCAAGTCAGTGAAGCCAAAAGTTCAACAGTAAAAGGAAGAAACTAAAATAGAAGACAATCTGGTAATCATGAGAACTTGAGAATAAAAGGTATAACTGAGATGGAACAGAACAAAAGGAGAACAGCAGCTCAGGATGAAAAGAAAACAAAGGAGCAGAAGGTCAGAAAGCAGCTGGGAAGGTCTGGGAAATGGATGCATTGCCTCTTAATTACTTAATGCAATAGTGACTGGTTAAACTGTATTCACTGATACTGCCATTTTCCCTTTACAGTTTACTGTTTGAAATGCTACGTCAGGCCACAGCAAACTCTCAGAACAAAGCCTGTTGTAGTAGTAGTCTTTACAACTTTTAAAAAAGTCATCTACAAAGAACAAAACAAGTAAAGCTGTACAGCCACACGTAGGCATAATGAAATGTTAGCCCTTTGTTTCAATTTGCCACTCAGAGGTTAAGGTTCACAGCACCACATGGGAAGAACTTGATATGGCCACTACCTTTTAACTAAGAGAAAACAATGCATTTACAAACACAAATGAATCATTATCCAAACAAATGTTTAGAACATGGCTCAGGAAAAAAAAAGATCAAAAAGGCAGCACAGTTAAAAAAAAATCCTGTTACAGACTTAAACAACTCCACTTGAACAGTGAGCCTTTTAAAAGTAATTACCTGACAAAGCAGAAAACTTTCCAAACATCACATTCGGGTGAAATTTTAAAATGTAGTACGATTTGGGGCATTTATACCACACCCCTTTCCCTTCCAGAGCCTTCATTCTGGGTATTTATCCTCACAGATCCGTTGTCCCTTTTTAAACTGGAATAAAGCAGTCCCTAAGAGCTGCGTCAAACAGCAGCTGGCAACAGGTTAACCGATACACTGCAGTTTTGGTCAAGAGGACCATTGTTTTTATCATGTAAGAGTGAAACGCAGTCATACTTATGTCTTTTCCCGTATGGTAACGCTCGTTTGGAATAGCAAACGGAGATTTTTTTCTCCCAAGAAGTGTACAGTAGGCAGGTCCACACAAGCCCGTGACAGAGGATGCCCACGGGCAGGGCGGGTGGGAACGGGCCCGGCGGGACGCGCCCGCGGCGGTGCCGGCCCTACCTGGGCGGGGTGGATGCCGAACGCCTCGCCGATCCGGGCGTACAGCTCGCGGGCGCTGCCGAAGCCCTCCACGCGGCCCGGGGGGCTGCCGTGAGCCAGCTGCGTGTGGAAATGCAGCCGCGACGCGCCGGCGGACGGCGCCGGGGCCGCCGCGGGGGCCGGGGCCGCCGCCTCGCTCTCCACCAGCTTGAAGGTCTCCTTGGACTTGTCCTTCTTCTTGCTCCTCAGCCCCAGCGGCATCTTCCGCGCCGGCCCCGGGCTCCTGCGGCCGCCGCCGCCCGTGCTGGACTCTGTCCCCGGCGCGGCACCGCCCCGGCCCCGCGGCCATCGCGGCCACCAGGTGCGGCCCGGCCCCGCCCCGCTCCGGCTGCTGAGGGCACGGAACGCTGAGGGCCGGGGAGCGCCCGGCTGCCCCCGCCCCTACCCCCGGGCAGCTCGGGGCCACCGGCGCTGCCCCGCCTGCGCCTGCCCCTCGTGCCTCCGCCACAGCGGGGTCTTCTACCGACTTTCCACTCACTAGTTCAGGAATTTCTGCTAATAGCGAAGTACTGAATACTGATTAGTATACTAACATAATGCTATAGATTTATATCCAGGATATAAAAGAAAACCTGGAATATACAAGGATTTCAGGCAAGTCTTTCTCATTTATCACAGACTATCTACAAATCTCTAAAGGTTAATAAAGCAACAGTCACATAACCAAAGTTTAAGAGCCTTCCTATTGTACGGGCAACAGCTTTGAAATACTGAGATTTAACACAGAAAGTACTTTTCAAGTATCTATAACATTGAATGGATTCAAGACGTTTCCTTCTCTACCGTGAAATAGAGCTACATATTGTACAGTTAGATGTTCACATTACAGGAGGCATCTGGGCTCCAAAGTAACTACACTCACCTCAGTGGAACTGCTCCATTTTCAGTAGTGTACTGAATCCACCCAAGATGTGAAGAGTGCAGAATTCATGAAGCAGCATTCAGCACTTCTAAAGGAAACTGCTCTAAAGCCGCAGAGAGAAGCAGCACTACCTTACCACATCTTCTGACTTTCAGAATAAAAAAGACAAACCATTGCAGAGAAAAAGGATTCTAGCACATGGAGTCAGGCCAGGCAGGCAGAGACAATGAATTACAGCGAGGCAGCCCAGAGTCAAAAGTTCTTAGCAGATCTAATCATAGCATCTCTGATTGCATGAAATTACGTATATATTTTAAACTGCTTATGCTGTGAGGTAAAAATGGTTTGAAGCCAATTTGACTTCAGCTTTTTCAAGATAGCATGTGGTAGATTTTAATGAATACTCAAAAATGGCTTGTATCCAATTATAGTAGGAGACAATTAGATTCAATATTGTTACTAATTTTGTAGGAATTTCCACCAATAAAAAAAACCAACAAACTGCACCCTAAACTTACCCTCACACTTTAATAGATGACTTTCCAGTTCAGTTGGAAACCACAAAACTTAAACTGAAGGTTTCTCTGAACTTGCAGAACTGTATGTACTTTTTCCCATTATTGCAATGCAATTCAGACAGCATGTTGGCATTCACTGGATGACATTGCAGCAAGACGAAATAGAGATTAACTAACAGTACCAAACTGTTCACATTCATCTTGATATTTAGGGAGTTTTGCTGGTTTTCAATTTTAAACAAAAAGCTTCTTTCCCATTTACTAAAATGTATTTTAAAGGAATTGGTGACAAGTATTTATGTCTTGTCTCTACTCATTCCTTTTCTTATGAAAAGATTATGGAATCTTAAAAGCCAGTAAATACTGTTTACAGTCATAATGATTTTAATAATTTTGTTAATGAGATTTACTAAATGAACACAGGCAAGTTTCCACATATACAGAGGTTGTGCAGATTTATTTTAAAAAAACTCACGGACATTAACAGTCCTAATTTAGGTATCTGTTGCAAAACTTTCTTCAGTGGAAGTGTCAATGTTTCCATGTTTCATATGGAGGTGGATGGAGAAAAGCAGCTGAAGTTGGTACAAAAGCTATGCTGATCCTACCTGCAGTTTGGAGCAATAGCATCAGCCTTTAACTATGGAAAGAAAAAATGGCAAGGCCAATGGAGCCAACCAACTAAACTGAAGATACAAACAGTATGGAGCATGTATACGCCATCATTAGTTACATGACGTAACAAGTGAAATGAAACATTTTTGTGTCATTTAAACTTGAGGAAGATGACATTGCACACATGAAAAATATTTTCAAAACCCAAACCTAGAGAGGCATCTACATGAAATTGCCCTAGTAGTCCCCAGCTTTGGAAGTAAGTGCAAAGAAATGTTCAACACCCAGTTTCATCTCTCTGTTGCTGAAGAGGTACATTACCGTGGACTTCTTTTTTCCTAATCGAATGAGTCAAGATTATGAAGAGTTAAACTTTAGCTAGGAGTTAGAAGCAATTTGTATTGATTAAATCAAAAGATAAGTTAATGGAGAGTTAGAAATTAGCCAAGAAGTATAGTGCTATTCACTATTATGTACCTGCCTGGAACTTTGCTTATAGTAAATAAACTGTCATAAGGACAAAAGAAGCTGATAGAATTATAGCTAGCACCTAGACTGCATGATCAAATACAGGCAGGAGGTATGGACCGTCTCCAGAAGGCTTGCTGAGGTTTGCCCGCAATAGAAGGCTGAAAGTTCACGGTGACGAAGAGAACCCTGACTTCATCTTTCAAGACCACTGACTCAAATCAAGACCACCGACCCAAACAGGAAAAAGAACTGCACACACGCAAAGGACTAATAACCTCATTTTAATAAGAAGCGAGAAATGGGAGGGGCTAAAAATATGTTTATGATTAATATGCAACACTTTGTGAAATAAATAGAGGGAAAATAACCGTGTAAGGGGTTGGCACATCTCTAGGAAGCGACTCCCGTGCCACCCGCCGGCATAGTAAACATACCACTTTCTAACTTCAATTAGTCTTTTGTCCGTGAATACCGGTTTTTAACTAATCACTACAAGTACGGTTTATTAATATTGCTCAGATCATGGATTAGCAGTTTCAATGATTTAGATTTGATCAGCATAACACGGTGCTGACTGGGTGATCTGTAGAGCTGTAAATGAGTCAGACTGCTGAAAAGCTCAATGAAAAGAAGGCTGTAATGGACAGAAGACACTTTCTCCAACTACAACCACTTCTGTTTTCAGACTCCCTTGAATGTGCACCCTCTAGGGAAATACCTGCCAACACTTACTCACAATAAAACCAGATCATCAATCCAAATGAGCCTCCAGCAACTCAGGATACTAAGGATCCAAAAATTACTTCAAATTAACTTTTTGAAGAAGAGTTAACAACTTAAATAAAACTGCTATTAGCCTTGGTAATAATAAATAAACCATGTACTTTAAAAAAGAAAAATGGGTTTGATCCTTTTACCCCAAGTATATTGCACACTACAGGCTACCCCATTCTTCTGTTTCTCACACATAATACTTGGGATTCAAGAATCATGGCATGTAACCACCATAAAGTTTGTGGAGAATGTATGTGGAACAAAGTCACATCACTGGATATGAAATGCCACTACCAGTGAGTGTTTCATTACACATGGGGGTATCTATCCTTATTGAGGGAAATGCCATATGGTATTTTAGGTGCTGGCTGGGTGGGGTTTGGGGGTTTTTGAATGTAGGGCAGCAGGGCTGTGAACATGGCAATTTGCCCTTGATAAAGTAATCAGGCATGACTAACAAGATTGTTGTCATATAGCTCCTCCCTTGGGTAAGCCAATAATACCAGGGCAACAAGCACAGCACACTTATACCTTCTACATCCAAGGGGATTAACAGTAGGTCTCTTTTTTCACTGTTTAAATAATAGAACAGTCAATTGGAGAAGCCTGAAGGAAACAAATCATGCCGTCCAATAGTCCATTGCCGAGCAAACTGACAAATGAAGAGTTGAGATTCTGCACCCCATGAGATTAGTGCTGCTATTTGCTCAGTTTGGGTGCTGAACAGTAAGTGGCTGTATGACAAATTCCCTGGTTCTAATAGGATGTGTTCAGTAAGTTATATAGTCAGAACTACTCATGTCAGCTGCAAAAGAGGACTAGCATTTACTGACTGGAAAAGTAAAATTGTTTCTTAATTATATTTACAGTAGCATGTTCATGACCTGTATTTTTTAGGGTCTAGTACATGAATTCAAGTGCACATAATTTCACCATAAATTATAGCAAATTGCACTGTTAAAGGAAAACCAACTTGACCCCAAAAAAGTCTGTTTCCAGTGAGTCAGACTAGCACATAAGATGCATATACTAGAAAAGAATGGAGTGCATTTGTTCAGCGCACTACAAATACGCTTCAGGAAGCTTTCAGCACAGCTAATACAAAAATGGCTGCGTGAAAGAATGGAATGCTAACCCCTCCATGACAGCACAAAGCTGTGGAGCAAGCAGAGTACCACTGCACAGCAGAGAGGAGAAAGGGTTGTAACATAGCTTGACTACTCTTCCAACAGCTTGAGGTTATCCTAAGGCTTGATGTTGGTGCGATTAAAAAAGGATCTTTAGAAGCAGAGGTTTTCAGACTTGCTGGATGAATTCCAAAGCAACTAAATGACTTTTACTTTCTATGGCACGTAAGCAACCTTCAAGAGATCAAAAACCCTTCTCATCCCAATTTCATGAATGACCATTTTATTTTCACGTATTTCAGTAGTTACAAATATAGTAGTTGACTGAGTATTTGCTTCCTTCTCCCAAGTAACTTTATTAAATAATCAAGTGGGTTTTAAAACATAGCTTTTAAGCACATTTTTGATTAGAAAAATATTTTTTGTGAATCCTGGATTAGATAGATATTAATGCTTCCTCTCATATTCTCAAGTAATTCTACATGCTGGTTTCTGAAACATACACTTTGTTACCTCTCCATAAGAAAAGAAATACAAGCATTTATTTCATACCAGTCCTCTAAGTTTTATATTTTGAGCTTGAAAACGGTTGGAAAAGTTTAGTTTGCTATACATATATATATATATATATATACACCTACAAATACACAAGATACTGCAATTCCTCAATTTAACACTACTCCTCTTACCTGAAGATGGTTACAAAAAAAATAGTCCTAGTTGCTGTAACTTTTTTTTTTTTACAAGTTGGATATGGTTACAAGGTTCTGGATTACAAAATGCTTGATTCCATTAGATTTTAAACTGACAAATAGGTATTTTAGGTTGATATGCTTTAAAGTCATGTAGCTTGTAGCATTTGCCATCATAACAAAAAATATAAGAGAAAGTTAAAAACCAACTTCACACTTTTTACTTAAAAACCACATAAGAAATGCAATACGGAACATACTGAAATGGAAATCTTTTCAACAAACAATATATAGTATTAACAATATGCAGAAGCACAAAGCAGCAGGATTTTTTTTTCTTTGTGATACTGCTCCAGCAATTGTTTACTTCTTGTAGATTTAGGACTACAACTAACTGATACTGCATGAAGAGATCTGCAGTTGAAAATTTGACTTGAACAATACCCCACAGAAATTCTGCTCCTTTAAGTAACAGAAATGGGATTCGTCTTACACTCATTAAAAAATTATTGTAAATTAAATCTCAATTTCTATATTATTTACTTTCCTGCAGAGAGTCACATATATAACACTGCTATTTCTTAGGCTACCTAACAGAGCAGGTAACCTCTAAATTTCCACAGGCAAAAGGCTGACAGCAAATCTTAACATATCTTCTTATGAAAAACAACAAAAAAAATCCCAAACCCTTTGAAAGTGTTGTTAAAGCACTGTATTATGGTTTTAAACTCAAGTAATAAGCATGCCCACAAGGCATTTCTTTCACCAATACCATGCTGCAATCAAGGGAACCAGCCCTATTACTGTATTATAAAACTAGACTATTACAGAGGGCTCTCCATCTCTCTATGCATCTTTTAACTCTAAAGACAACTAACTAACATTTGAATTTCAAAAAAAACCCTCAATTCAAGCATATGGAAGTTTCTGGGCAACCCCTATCCCATATTGTGTCTTAAGCAAACTTTGCTTTAGCTAGGATCTAGGTTCCTCTTTCTTCATGGGAGTAAAGTTTGGCCTTTGAAAATAACGAATACTTGAGATCAGCATGATCTTTAGATACCTGCCCTAGCCAACTGCTTTTACAGGGCTCTCTGTGCATCTTTCCAACCCAGCACAGACCTGCTCCCTAGGGAGCTGTCACATGAGCACCACCATCTTTGGGATAAGCCTCATTTACAGAACACGGCCCATAGCACTGTCTAGCGAAAAGTGACAAGTCCGAGTTCACAGAATCATTTCACTCACAAGAAACCTCTTGGCATCATAAAGTCCAACACCCCTGCTCACCCATGGTCAGCTGGAGCAGGCTGCCCTGCACAACGTCCAGTCAGGCTATGAGTATCCAGGGATAGCAACTCTTCAATACCTCTAGGAAACCTCTTCCAGTGTTTGACCATCCTCTCAGTAAAAAGATGTTTCCTTGTGTTCAGATGGAATCCCTAACTAACTTGTGTCCATTTAGTCCCGTCACTGAGAGCTACTGAGAAGAGCCTGGCTCCTCCATCTTCATTCCCTCCTGTCAGGTGCCAAGATCCCCCCCAAGTCTTTTCTTCCCCAGGCTGGCAAGTTCCAGCTCCCTCAGCCTCTCATATGTGGTCCTGTGTTGGACCTGCTCCACTAAGTTTATACCCTCCAAGTACCAGGGAGTCCAGTACTCCAGAGGTATCCTCATCAGTGCTGAGAGCAACGAGGAAGAATCATCTCGCCTCACCTGCTAGCAAAGCTTTGGCCTCTGTTGCCACAAGGCTGCATTGCCAGCTCACAGTCAGTTTACTGGCAGTTTGCTGGTCAGTTACTCTCCAGTGGAGCAAGACTTTGCATTCCCTCTTACTGAACTTTGTGAGAATCCTCTGTCCAGTTCTTCAGCCTGTCGAGGTCCCTTTGAAAGGCAGTACATCAGGTGGTCGCACCAGCTACTCCTCCCAGTTTAAACAATTTGTAAACTCCATCCCATAATTCAGGTCATTTATGATGCTGACTAGTATTGGCCCCAGTACTGAGCCAGAGGGTACACCACTATTGACTTGCCTCCAACTGGACTTTGTGCCACTGATTAAACCCCCTGTGCTCCCCCATTTAGCCAGCTTTTAATCCATCTCACTTTCTACTTATCTAACCTGTACTTCATCAGTCTGTCTACTGATGTAAAAGGTAAACAACACAGGCTGTTCTCCCAGCATCCCCAAAGCTCACTGTAGATGGCAGTAAGATTGGTCAAGCAAGATTTCCCTGTTGTACATCTGTGTTGACTACCCCGATCACCTTTTAGAAATGCTTTCCAGGACGATTCTTTTCCATCACATTACCAAGGGCTTAGGTGAAGCTGATTAGCCTGTAGATTCCCAAATCTTCCTTCTTGGTTTTCTTGAAGAGTGGTATTTTCTCTTTTCCAGTCTACTGGAATATCTCTCCATCTCCCTGACCATCCAAAGCCAAGTAAGAGTGGCCCTGCAATGGCATCAGCCAGCTCCCTCAACACTTGGGTACAATCCATCAGACTCACAGACTTCCAGTTAAAGTTCACCCTACCCTGGTCCTCCACCACCAAGGTTCCAGATTTCCCCTCTAGTCTCAGGGGCCTGGAATTCCTGCATGGTATTACTGGTAGTGTCTGATGCAAAGGCAGCACAGAGTACCTCAGCCTTCTCCATGTCATCGGTCAACAGCCTCCCTGCCCCATTCGACAGCAGGCTCACCCTTGGCTGTTCATGTCCTTCAGGAATCCCTTCTTGCTGTTCTGCCTGCAGGCTGAGGAACTATCCCACAGCAAATGGCTACTCTGGCTCCTCAGGCCATGTGCCCTTTGCCAGACCCACAACGCAGTCCTGACACTTCCTGGGGCAATAAAGAGAAGGCTTTCATTGCACAGGGGGGCGGTTCAGGAGTCCAAGCCGATTTTTCCAGCCTATGCTTTGTGCAGTGGAAGGCAACATACTGAAATGATCTCTCTCATGTTTTGCTCTTTAAAATATTCATACCTTTGTGTATTTCTACTACTATCTCAAATCTCTGTATAAATGTGTAATGTTATAGACAGGGTAAGGATATAAGAAATAAAGTACTTGGAGGCTCAAGTACTGTATCAGAAATATGCACTGACTTTGTAAAAAAATTACTGCATTTTATATTAAGCAAAATAATGACTAAACTTTGCTGATTAGGAAGATGTAAAACAAAATGAGTGGTTTTCCCTGTAATTTTTACTGCAGAATTCACCAGTATGACTTCTACTTAAACCCTTTTCTTCTCATGCAGCATTACAGTATTTTCCCCCCACCCATCCCACAAAACAAAAAAAACAAAGATTCCACTAGGTGTTACAGATTGCACTTTTAAAGCACAGACTTGCCAGTCTTCTGCATTTCCAGTGTCCTATTTTAATCTGTTGACATACACAGTCTTCCATTTTATGAAACTGGAAGATTTCGCCTAAGTACTTCTTTTGATGCTGGAGAAATGTTATCTGGGAAAATTACTTCAAACTCTATAATTAAGTCTCCACGTTGGTCAGGAGTTTTGGGAAACGGCAAACCATATCCTATAATTCTTCTTCTCATCCCAGGCTTTACCACTTCATTTACTGTCATGGGTATGGTTCTTCCTTCTATCGTTGGCACGCTGAAAGAGCTGCCACACAAAGCCTAAAGAAAGATTGCAACATGAGAAAAAGAAATTGGTCAGAGCTTTTTTGTACCTACAAATAAATCTAGATTATTTAAAAGTGACTAGAATTCTAAACAGTATTTCTCCTGTGCACTACTGAGATGTCAAAATTTAGATAGTGTTCCCCTCCTAAAAAGAGAAAGCTTCAATTTGTCATTGAGTATCACTGAATTTATGAAACTTACACAATGGTCACTGGAGGGTAACTGAGCTGATATGTCCTTCAAAGACTTTATCACATCATAAGGGAGCTGAGCAGAGTGAACTCCTCACTCATACTTCTCTACAGATGTCAGTCTCCTAAGTTTCCACTGGAAATTTAGAATCCCATTTCACTTTTTGTTCGATTACATTGCACAGGAGCTCTATTCTAATACATTATCAACCTGTATTATATCAAATTTCAGAACAACATTTAAGTGTCTACAAGCAGAGGCATATCAAATTTCACAGCTGTCTTACGTGAGTATTTGTGGTGCCCAAAGAAAAGCAAACAATAATTTTGTTGCACCAAAATTAGAACATTACAGACCTTCTGCTTTATCCAACAGTTTATTTTCATTACTAGGATCTCTGATAAGATTTTGATTCCTGCAACTTCACCTGATTCAGCACACTTAGTCTACACTGATAATGTCCAATTTACATAACAATGCAACGAGTCTACTAGATAGGCTTTTATCTGTGAAGGAATTGTATTACCCACATTAACATTAAATATTGTCTTTTCTCCCTCCCTCACGACTTTAGGTGCTTCACCTCACTTCAGACTTATTTTAGTTCAGAATCCTTTAAGGTAGTTTAATCTACAAGAAGAACTTATAATGAAATCACAAGTTTATTTCTCCACCTGATACTAATTAAGAAGAAAAAATACAGTACACACACACTCAGCTACATTATCTTTTAAATTATGATTATGTTGAGGCTTCAGACTCTCAAGAATTCTGGGAAGTTGTCTTTCTGACTTTTCCTTCAGAAAGCCAGTATGTTTTGACTTGGAATGGAATTTTAAAAAGCTATACCATTTTTGTTGTTATATATAGCTCCTCTTACACCTGTTCACAATTATTTATCTTCATGAAATCAATCTCTATGTAGCTTGAAATCACACTTCAGTAACTTATGAGCTAAGAAGGGAGACTTAGAATTTGTTGCGAGTGAAAATACTTAAGACATTTCTACCTTGTCCTACAGAAGCAGCAATCATATCACAGCAGCAAGGAGCATATTATATAAGATGTGTTTGTTAGTCTGCATTTGTCACTTCAGCCTAATACATCATCAGCTAGAAAGGTTATGTATGAAGATTTAAGACATCTCAACCCTTATTCTTACCCTTCCACCCTTATCCTCTTCCACCTCTATGGTAAACAGCTTGAAATAATATTCCATTTTTATCAAAACAGCTATTGCTTCCACTATAAATGACTGTTCTCTTCAGCCACACACTGACAGAAGTGAAACTATTTAAAAAAACCACCCAAACCCCAAATCCTAAAACTTCACAGCTCCCATACAGCTTTAGCCATTGTATCATATTGTAATAATGTCAAACATTTAGAGTTCTACCACAAGAGAAACTTACCTCCCTTAAGTTGATCTTAACAGGATAGATAATATTTGATCCATCTCTCTTGAAATGAGTGTGAGGTTTATCTTTAATGATAAAAACAATATCAGCTGGAATTGTGTTGGGTGTTTCATCGCCTTCTTTCGGAAAAGTGATCTTGGTGCCTTCTTTCCATCCTCTTTTTATCTCAATAGTAAGAATTTTGTCCTCTGTTCGGACACTTCTACCATCTGGGTTAAGCCTTTTACGTGAAATCCTCATTCTTTTCGTGCAGCCGTGATAGATCTCTTCCAGTGACACTTTAAGTTCATGGATTACAGGAGGATCTTGTTTACGACGTAATTGGCTGCCAACCGTATTCCTTTCCCTTGGAAACCCATTCATACTGAAACTAGTGAAGGATCCAAAGGGATCACCATCCACCTCCATGTCTTCAGTGTCTCTGCCACCAGGCATCCTCCTTCCAAAGAAGATCTCAAAAGGATTTGTGCCACCAAAGAAAGCTGCAAATGTAGCATGTGGGTCGCCATGGAAGGAGTACCGGAAGGTACCACCCTGGCCATCAGATCCTCCAGCTCCTCCTTTAAGACCTAAATGAGACAAATAAGCAAAGTTAAAAACAAATTAGTATTAGTACAAGCTTTCCTACTGTAGTGTGTAATGATATCAGGACTGATGAGTCAAAAGATATTTGCAGTAGAGTGAAAGGTCTGCTTTTCAAGGACAATTCACCATGAGAATACGCAGTACTGACTAGCAACTCAATAGCTTGAGCAGCAACAAAGTTTCTGAAGCTCTAGAATGACTTTTACTTCAGAAGAACAGGTATTCTGACAGTGCCAATTTTATTTCATATGATTGAAACCAGTTATTTTAATGAATTAGCATCTTAGAGCAGAAGACAGGTTTGCTTGACTTGATCTCTTCTTGTTCTACACGGTCTTTTGGGAATTGCATCCTTCTACAGGGTCTCTTCTAGGGAAAAGTAGTATCATATGCAACATATTCTATAGTCTCTACAACTCAGCTGTAACTCAGTGTTAGTTAGTTTTACCCTTGTTTCCCTGCAATTTGTTTTGAGTAAAAGGCAACATGCCAAGAGTCAAGCACGTATATGCTTCCTTAATATTGAATTTAGAATCCCAAACTTATCACAGGTTGTGTTCCTATGATATAAACCAGGTACAAATCCTGGGAACTCTCTTCAATGCAGCCACAAATAAAAACATCTTGGAACTTATTCCATCTGGGTACAAAAGCCTTGTATACACTATCACTGTCTCTGTGCAAAAAAACCAGAAGGTTCTCAATAGCTTTGTTCTATCTTTCACATGGAGAGATCTGTCTCATTTCTTCCTGCTAGGATTTCCCTTACAATTTCCACTGAAAACTCTCTCGTACTTCCTGTGCTCCCATTCCAAACCAAGCTAAAATCCATTTTCTTCAATGCCTCTTTCCCAACAGGTGATCAAGTATTTCCTCGTAATACTGCTCTTCTGCACTGACCATTTCAGGATACTTTCTCAAACTATTAAAAGACTGAAAGTCTCTTAAGAGACTTTTATCTCCAAACTTAGAGTGCTTGTTTTCTTAACTTTTCTTTTTTCAGCCTTAGATCAATTCTGAACTACGGCTACTATCATACTTTTATAACCATACAAAAAGGAAGTCTTACATTATGAGACAGGCATTCTGTAAATTTGAAAGAGGGGTTAGTTGAGGGTTTTCTTAGCTCAGTGTTCTCATGCATAAGCTTAATGTTGGGTACCAGCACTAACCAACTAAGACATTAGAATGCTTTCCCCATTTCAACACCAGACCAGATCGAAAGTACTTAGCAATCTATAGTACATCCTTCTGTCACACTACTGTTAATGCCAAACAAGCAGATCGGGGATTCAATCTGTGATAGCAGAAGAACACCTCCTGGAATAGCTAGCCAGAAGTTACTGAAGGTACATCAAGTTCCTGGCTGTAAAAACACTGAGGTTTCCTCCTTCCTAAAAACCCCAACCCTCTGCATTTCCCTTATAACAACTAATTACAGTCTTAGAAGAGCTTAGAGAGCAATTGAAGCATCAGGACGTATTCCCAGATTCAACATTCTAAAATTTCATACTTCATATCTTTGCCCAGAATACTAAATACTGCTATTTAAGTGTTCTCCTTTAGTAAAAAACAGTGGCCCCAAGCAAATAGCAATGAGCAGGCCTACTTGTCACAACGGAAGTAATTCTTTCATATGGAATTCTTGGTACCATACATTTATGGGAAGGGATGTTAATGACTTCCTCTGTTGCTCAATCATAAGGCTGAAAGTCATGTTGGTCAAAAATTTAAAAAAAAAAAAAAAAAAGTCATCCTCTCCAGATAACCATTTTAGGATAAATGTGACATTTCTGAGGCCTCATTCTCTTGGCATGTTATCACTGTTTACAATTAAAGCTAAAAAATTGTTCTGGTATTTCATGACATCAGCCAAATTCTTTCCTCTCCAGGCATGAAGCCAAGGACAACTACAGGCTGGACACCTGGGCTTCTGCTCAGAAGGACTGCCTTGCGTAGATCAAGCAGATCGCCCTTAAGCAAAAATTAAAGAAAAGAATACATGCGTTTTGAACTGCATCTCAAAGGCCGCTCTGGCAAGGGAAGGTAGCAGCAAGAGATCACAGAAAGCTATTTATGGGTGATAGAAACTTTTTCTGTTCAGTAATTTTTGCCTGTCAAGTATTTGGTGTTTATAAAAAAAACCCATTAAAATAAGAAATTAAAACTTTACCAGCATTAAAGCCCAGCAATGCATTTTATACGTAAAATCTGATGAACCAAACAAATGCATTGTCTAAAGATGAACACATACTATGTCTTTATACATTTATTTTGCTTCATTCAACATAATGAAAGCAACCAATCAAAGTATAACACAGACATACATACCTTCCTCCCCAAACTGATCGTAAATGTCTCTCTTTTTGGGATCACTCAGCACTTCATAAGCTTCTGCAACTTCTTTGAATTTTTCTTCTGCATGGGGAGATTTGTTCTTATCTGGATGCCATTTCAGTGCTTGTTTTCTGTAAGCCTTTTTGATATCCTCGTCAGAAGCCCCTTTTTCAATTCCCAGGATAGAATAGTAATCTTTCCCCATCTTGAGTGTTGGAGAAATTCAGATTTTCCTTGCTGTAAAGAAAGCAGCGTCCAGCGTCTTAGCAAGGTGGAGATGCTAGAGAAGGAAAAATCAAAATCAAACTTTTAACTGAAACAAACAGAGCTGCTACAAAACAACAAACTCTACGATACATTAAAGAAAGACTAGACAGCTTCTCCGTATTTCATTCCTTCCCCCGTTGCTCGTTTATAAATGATCACGCACTGGGCACGGCACAGCCCTCTGCAGAGCCCTCCCACCCGAAGGACGTGTCTGCGCTCTTTCTAGAACGCCAAACAACAGCGGACGTCACTTCCCCGCCGCCCCAGCCCGCACAGCTTTCGCTCTCACGCGCCTGCGCGCACACAGCGCTCAACTTCTCTGTGTCCCTGCCCCAGCAACTCAAGTTTAAAGGTTAAAACAGAGTGCTAACAGTGCCTTCCACCAACAGGGCGGGATCCAGTCAGCTCTGAAGGCTTATCTGCCCCAGGAGACACGCAGAAGCCCATCTAGAGTAATTATAGCATTTTACTTCATTGTTTCTATAGAGACAGCTGTACATAACTCTTTTCCAAATATATCAACATGGATCTGTACCGTTTCCAGGAAAGGCTATGAAGAATTTTACACCCAAATCAACTAAAACGCTTCAGAAAGCAAAACCTCATTTCTTTAAAAATAAAATTTTGGTATTACCACAGCTGACCACAGCCATGTACTATTAATCGGTAGGAATGAATCTGAGCAAAACATACCACTTTGTTTACCACAACACAAGCCACTAAATTAAAGCAGACCAAAATGTGAGTCCTGTCTCAGCCTTCTTCTACGGAATAGGAAATATCAAGGTTATTATACAAGTATGGCAATACACCAAGCAAATAGCTTTCATCTGATGAGATGCTAATAACAGAAAAATATTTGGTTCTTACATATTTGTTTTAAAATACATAAAACAAAGTAATACTGAAGTATTTCTCACGCTCCATAGAGAAAATGCTACAAAGTTTTAGCCTGCAAGATTTCTTTTGTACCTCTGTTAGGAGCTATAGGTCAAGAAATTAGCTACGCTTATCAGTAGGGCAATGAACTACAAGACAGATTAACACAACTGAAAAATACTTTGTTCCTCCCTGGAACCAAGTATTAAAATAAACCACTTTTGGTCATATCTAGATGTTGTCTGTACGGAGACATTTGTAGGCTGAATTATGAAGTTACTATTATGGAGGTAATTAAGCTCAGCTGCCTTCCTTCTAACAATAAAACCCACTAATCCTCTGACTCAGAGAGCATTATATTTGAAGCTGCTTTCTAGAACCTGCTCAAACTTGCAAGAGACTGATCAGAAAATGCTTCCTTAACCAGAATGTACTAGAAAAAGATTTGGGACTTTACTTTCACTTTCTTAATCTGCGTCACCCTCCTAATCCTCATACCAGTATCTTCTCCAATTTCTGCAATAGAATTTACTAGATTCCTTCCACTGTATCCAGGATTTGCCTAATTATTTATCTGGGTTTTTTTACATTCTCCTTAGAATATGCGTGGAAAAGGTAAAGAGAGAATAAAGCCAAAATTTCATCAGAGTATTTTAGAAAGCAAGAACTTTTAGCATATATGTAGTTATTACTTCAAATGTAATAGAGGCCAAAGGGTATCAAAAGAAGGAATTGGCTCCCCTTGCCACCAAATCTCTCAGGACTCACTTGCATTTCTGGCACAGTGGAAGTCACAGGGTTACAGAATCAATTATCTTTACAGCTGAAGGAAGAAGTTGTTGCTGAGCTCTACCTGGAATAAAGCTAGTCTTTTACTAAATCACCCTTTTCTTTTTACCCTTCTTTTAAAAGTGCTCTTTTAGTTAATTTAAAATTAGTATTTCAGAAAAATTCTTTGAAACTCACATCCTAAATTCAACATTTTCTCCACTACAAACACTGTATTAAGCACATATGTCTCCTTTTAAGTATCACGAAAATACTCAAGCAGTGCAATTAACAAGGCTTAGTGATAGATTCTCTGCNNATAGTAATGAATTTCAAGGGTTTCATTAAAAGCCACAATAACCAGAATTTCTCCTTAAATAAAAAGTTTCTTCATCTTAATTGTCAAACTTACAGAATAAATTCTGGTAACAACAAAGTTGCACTCGGACTTTCTGCCCAATATCACAGCGACTAAGCATTCAGGCATCCTTTCTCCCTACAGAGGGGGACATGCTATTCTGGCCTAAGTGCTGAGTTATACCCCAATTATGTAAGTTATTCCCCAAAAATTAAACTACTTAAGATTCTGAGTGGGATGTACAGCAACGACTACACTACTTCTACTTCCTGCCCTATATGAGAACTTCATGTCAGAATGAATTTATAGTCTGCAATCTCAAATTTTGTAAGAGTCGATTCCAGAAAGCATGTCCCTTCTTCTCCATGTTGAGACATTCCTTTCATCATACAATCAGAGACCTTTTGAAAATACACATAGGCTACATGTGTATACATGTACATAGCATTCCTCTCACATGCCTATTGAGCTCTTCAAACAATTTCTAATAGACAGAGATACTCTCTTAAAAGCAGTGAGAACTTTAAAAATTATTATTAGAAGACTAGTGTGCATGAGATGGCCATCTAATAATCATGCTAATAACAATCTGGGTACATTCAATCATACCAGAACTACATCAGACAGTGAAATCCATCTGCTAAGTGTGGTAAGCTTTTGCATTTTCCAATTTTGTCATATTAGAGCTGCTAGATTTTTAGAACTCCACATATCTGGTATTTGCAACTCTTTGCTGCTTTTTGGTATTTTATCCCACATTCCTCTTCAGAATTATTATCAAAAGAAAAGAAAGGAAAATCCTTCATGTACTCTCCTCAAGGACTTCTGGCTGTCCCTTCAAATAAGCACAGATTAACAGAAAACAAAATAGCCTTGAAAAAATCACAAGTAAATATTTAGTTTTACTGCTATAGTCCTATCTTCCCTGTTAACAAATACACCTTGAAAAACACCCTTCTAGACTGTGAAAATATTTTGCTTCCCATATGCTTAAATATCTTTTGTTTAAACACCTGAGTAACTGTCCCCTAAAAAACCAGATAAGGTCATTACCTACTGTGTGACACATGAACTCCTTTATGGCATTATTTTGTTCTTCACAAGTTTCTGCATTTCTACCTCGATGTCTTCCCCTTTTGTAGTAGAACCTGGAAACATCACAGGGCGTTCTGTCAGTATGCTCATTTCCCAGAGTCCTTGCATTTCAGTCACCTCTTATTTCAGAGACTGTGTCCAAGTACCAGGGACACCCGCAGTGTTTGCACACTTGCTCACGCCCAGTTCTGTGGCACACTGAGATGTGAGCTCACCTTCTATGTGGACTTTCACCTTTATCTTGAAGGAGGGGTGGGTGGTTCTGGGATTTGATGGGGTTTGTTTAGGTAGCATTAAGGGCACACAGCCCAAGAGATCCTACATAGCCAAGGCTGACCTCAGCTGTGACAAGCCAGCAGTAGTGAGTCCTGCAACTCACTCAAGCCTGCCAGAAGCAAGTCACTAAACTAATGTATCTATAAAATTAGTAAGACCATAATCTAAGACTTGATTAAGCACGCTCCTGAAAGAAAGCTAAGGAAATTCTCGGACACACAAATCCAGTAGTGTACTTGGCTGGGAAGCCACCTGAAAAACATAACAGATAAAACCCCCTCACCATTAATAAGCTTTCTTCTTCTCTCTACCATGTTAATTCCCTGACTGATATATCACATTATGACTCAATTAACCATCTATATCACCAGTTCTTTGTCTATGCAGTCTTCAAATACAACAGCTACATTCCACTTCAGGCATACACATAATAAAGTTATCATCATTCCAGTATCAAGTGGTATTTATAAAGCTTTTGGTTATAGTCAATTCTGTAAAACAATTTTCCACCAAACTAGGCAGTCTCAGATGTGTCTTTCTGTTCTTTTAAGCTACTTCAGGGTAATGTCATGGTACCCCTATTATGCACTGAGAAAGCTAACAGTCTGCATTTGTCCAGTGCTTCTTTGCATCACTGTTTTTTGTTACAGTATAGATTTAAAAAAAAAAAAAAAAAGGGAATTTCAGTTCAAGCTTTTTAATGTTGACTGGAGGGAAAACATGATGTGTCTTCAAATGTAACAAATTACTAAAACGCCAAATAGACTATTTAAAAATTTTTCTGCCAGAAAAACTGGATAAAATTTTGAAAACATACAAAACTTGCCTAATATAAGCAATCTCTCACCTAGAGGATTTTCCATGTTCTTTGATTAAAAACAATGATGTTCACTAGTAATACCAGACATCCTTTTGTCATCTAAAAATGTGTATGAAATACACCCTAGGAAGCTGAAAATTATTCCTTCAACAGCTCCTCTTCGGAGACCGAGTCAGACTACTGCATTCCACTAAAGTTAGTATTTCAGTAAAAGAATTGTTTAAATGTCTTTTCCATTATTCTCTCACAACAACCATAGTTTAACTCACATACGTATGGCCAAGAGCTATACATCTCGTTTGGCAGAAAGTGGGGGCAAGGTCGTACCACTTCCAGGTCTTAGAAGAGTTGCACTGATAATATTAGCTTTGAATCAGTTGCTTTCTTTAAGGAAGCCTTCACAACAACTGAGCTAAGTTATGGAAACATTCATAATGATAACATACTGAATTCAAATTATAGATTAATCATAAATTAGTATGTTATTTTAAGGAAAAGCTTCTAGGCAGAACAGTGTCAATATTCCCTGAAGATAAATAAAAATGCTCATTATTTCCTTTAAATTAAGCCATTTTTTCTGTACTCCTCACTTATTAAACCATAGAAACAAAACTGAGAAAGACAGGACTAGATCACAGAACAAATTAAAGAGCAAACAAAACCACAAAGGCAAATTCCAAACAGATCACAACTATAAATACACATGTGCACATAAATGTCAAGGCAGAGGAGCCAAATCCCTCCCCAGGAAAAGCTTTCACAATTAAGAATCATAATATTTGCAAACCCACATTAATGAATGGAATAAATTTATACTTGTCTACAACGGTTCGAAGAAAACACATCCATATACAAGAAAAAAAATTTCCTGTAGCATCATCCATTGTTTTCCCAGAAAAAAAAATCTGACAACTCTTCTCCCCACCATCTTCAACTGGATGTAGTTGTTGACTGAGCTGTGCTTGTACTTTATATACACTTTATACTGTGAATAAGACCTGGTACATGCAAACCCCATTCATGAATTCTATTATTAAAAAGAGTTTCAGCACAGAACTATTCAGTAGCTGGTATTGTACACACAAATAAATTTTAGAGTTAACAACAGAAGCAACAATTAGTTGATTTTTTAAAAAATATATCTAACAGAAAATGCAAAGTAAAACCTGCAGAATATAAGAGTTCTTTCTAATTGATGGCCCTAAAAGAAAAGCTTCATTTAGTCACGTACTTCATACCCTAGTAACCACCAAAATGATCAAATGTTTACTTCAGTTCTCTGTGGAAACTGCTATTGTGACAGAAGTAAAAAGTTAACTGTACATAAGGATTCTGGGACTGATTTTACATCTGAATGAATAATCATAAAAGCAAAGTGAAATGCGACATAACTTACAATTAAATTCATTCTATTTAAGTTATACCAGTCCTAGCATCAACAAAAATATTTTCCATTTTTTATTGGCAATATGTGTTTTAAAATAATGTCTATAAGATTACTGAATTACATGAAATTCTGCCAACAGGCCAAAGGACGTATTTTTAAGGTCTTTTGTGGAAAAGCTTACTTTAAATATACATTTCAGAATTTACAGCTCTAGTGTAAAATCTCAAACCAGATACACTGTTACCACTTCTGAATCTCCAAAATGAATTTTTAAGAGTGCACATAGTCTTCAATTTTATTTGGAAAAGACTACATGACAAGATGGCTGTTAGCAATTTTCTAAAAATTAGTTTTGATTTTCTTATTACTTTCTGTAACAATAGACCAAAAGTTAGAAATTAAACAGACAACTGAAAATCTCCATCATACTTTAAAAGTTTATTACATGCCAAGTCATGGGTTGGGCTCTTCTCTTCAGGAAATTATTTCCATTACATATGCATTATGACCTATTCAGAACTACATAAAATACTAGAAAAAGGAAAAACTAATTTCAAGTAGATTTCCTATTGAATACAGTAACAACTATCTTCAAGAAAGTGACTAGGACACTAATAACACATACACACTGATCAAAACCTAGCAAACTTACACCGGATTCTTGTCTACTAAGTCACAATCCCTACTATACCTGAAAAACAAAAATACTCTTGGAATAACCTTCCACATTTTAACTTTTCACCACTAAGAGGGAATGAACAGCTATTTGAAAGTAGGCAGAGTTCTTGGGATTCAGCAGTGATGCACTGATTGATGAAAATGCAACTAACTCCCTCTTGGGAGTGCAATTAACTACCTCAGCCAGGTACACTTAGAAACTCAAAGGGAAACATCTGAAGTATGGCCACACAAAGCAACACAAAGTATTTTCAACTACAGGTTAAGTCTTCCCTCTTCTGAAAGCATACAGATTCCACAGGTGCTTTTCAATTCCTTACTTAGATTCTGTGTCCATTTCAATTCCCACCCATATTATTTCTGCCAAGGGGTTCGTACTCAATTTGAGTGGTCGACCAGAAAAAATGCCAATCATGCAAAACATTTAACAGGTTCTCTCACATTACTGACTACGCCTATTTCACATTGCTATGAACTTCAAGTAGTTGAGAATGTTGTCATACATACTTTTGTAAGTATCTGTATGTAAAAGTACACTGTCTTGGTAAGGATAAATATCTCCTGTTATTACCAGAAAAAACCCCACATTCACATCGAAGCTGAAGTTCTGTTTCCTCCAAGAAAATGTTCGATTTTAACAAGTTCTGCAGAATTCACTACTTAAATTATCAGTAGGGGCAAAGAACGCAGAAAAATACCATAGCCAAACTTCTTTCTTTCCATTTTACATATCAAAAGCACAGATTTTTGTCCTAACTACCTGCTGCTCTGATGGTTATCATTCAGGAATTTACCCAAGCCTCAAGGAATTCTGTCTTGAAATAGCCCATATGCAAATGAAGAGTTAGACTTAATCACATATTTATCACACTGTTCTAGTCAGGTTTCTGACTCACATGCCACCAACCTTCTCGGGTTGGTTATACAACAAGTAAAGATATTTAATATGATGAATAGCTTAATGCTTTGTGTATGTTCAGTTTCCCTCCAAGACTAGCTGCTTTTTTTCTGATTGTACAAAGTTTTATAGCCCTTCTGGTAACTGCTTTAAGCAAACATACTGCTACAATCCAAGCCTTTCAGATTCTCAAGTGCCAACACACTCAGACCCTGAATGTTATCAATAAGGTCACACAACACTAATTTACTGGATGTACATATACTTTATACATAGCCACGGGCTTCGATGTTACACTGTTTTCTCAGCATGAAGAGTACACCACATAATAAAATATATGTTGTTTATAATAGGTTAAAAAAGTACTGATTAATTCTGATCAGTGTCGAACACAAGATTGCTTGGTAGCCAAGAAAAAAAAGCAAATTAAGTATTAGGAGCTGCTAGGACACAAAAACCCCAGAAAACATTACTCTAGTATCATGTGAACACCAACAGTACATCTACACGGTAACACTCACCTATTCTGCCTCCTTCAGCTCCCTCAAACCATGTGTATTATTTAAAATCAAAAATGATCAGAGAACCATAACAGATAATAAAAAAAAAGCAAATATTTCCACATGAGAAACAACTGAGGAGGATTGAATTCTTCAGTCTCCAAAAAAACACAGACATCACAAAGGTCTGCAAGGTCTACAAATGATGGAGAAAGGAGAAGATGAATCGTTCGTAGTCTACACCCATTCAAGCCAGAGCCAGAGTGTCATCAGCAGAAGCCGGTTTTAAACAATAAAATGAAGAAGTTCTACAAGTGAAAGAATTCCCTGCCAAAGGACACTGGAAACCCAATAATGGTGTCAGTGGGACACTGAAAAAATGCTATCGAAGAGATGCACTGCAAGTTTCTTAACAAAGAAACCAGAGCAGGAATGTCAGACAATAAAAAAAATACTGAAAAAATGTGTAGACCTCTACTTGTTTGTCCTGTACATGTGTTTATTATACAAACCTTAGAATACAAAGAATGAATATTAAGTATATCTGTATAGTTTGCCACCTAAGTGAAACAGATTTTTACAACAAATACACTTTTTAAAAACAGGTATTTAGTAACACTTGTGAAGATGTTTCCAATATTCCCGTTTTCAGTAAAAGAGAGGCTTAATTTAACATTCACAGTCAAGGGATTCAGCCCCACTCCTGCAGCACAAAAGTGGCAGAAAATCCCTCTAAAAATATAAGGAGAGAGTGGCCAGAAGTGCCACTTCTGCAGTCCAGCATTCCCCACCCCAGAGACCAGGGCCAGCTGGCACAAACCAAAGTAACATTTGCTCTGGGCTGGCTGAGACCGGACATAAGGCCAGGCAGCTCAGACCCTGGGAACTGTGATTGGCTCCCTACCAGATCTTCCACCAATGAATACTGATGTAGAACTTCTGTGACCTAATACTAGCGCTATGTACTGATTAACAGGAAAAGGACAATGGAAAACTCAGCACTAGTTTCCACAATAACCCTTGCTGACTTTCCTTCAAGAAACTGGAATCGAAGAAGGTGTTTCAAAGGCATTTTAAATGCATTTATTTCAACATCCTACATAAAGTCAGTTATCACAATTCTGACCACCCAGGAAACAGGATGGGCAGTATGTTTTATTTCATATCTGTTTCAATTACTGTAGTATAGCGCAGCTCCTCTTTTAGCCTTTCATCTGTAGGAAAAAGAGGGTATCTACCACCTATAACAATTTACTGCTGTTTACCTTAACCACAGTAGCAATTCCTTCATCCATAACAAAGTAACCCTATGGGGTTTTTCCACTAAACAAGAGAATAAATAACCTGCTGTCTTAGCAAACATGTAGCAACATAGAAGCAGGGCACCTGTAGAACGAAGATATTCCTCACAGGTTAGCTCTTGCAAAAAAATCTCTGTTATGCTGGCACTGACACAACTCAGATGTGACCTGATCTGAACCTGAAGTCTGTCTTTCCAGTGGTTCTCAGCCTATCATTAGGCATTTGGATTTGTTCTATTTTAAAAAAAAACACTGCCCCAAGACACTGCCAGTTTGGAACATTCATTAGTGGAACATAACACACTATAGAAATATTTTCCTAACGATGAATATACTCTACAGGTTTACACTGAAGGCTGACAGACTCATCTAGGATTTCATCACTACTTCAGTCATGTTCCATAACTAAGGAACAGACAGAAGTCATGTCTGAAGTTATTTTTTCTTCTAGAAGAAGTATTAGATTTTTTTCTGACATAATTAAAAAGCTACCAATGAGAAACAACTGAATAAACAGGACAGCAATCATCATTACAGGTCACACACAAGACAGGGGAGGGTGAAGGATAGGTGGAAGATGCTTGCACAGTCCCTATCCAAACTCTGCTTGTGGTTTCTTGGGTTTTTTCCCCCCGTAATAATGACAGAAGTTACTAGTTTCCAGCAGAAAATAAACTATTTTTTCAGCCTTGATGAAGAGAAGAACTGCAAACACAATAAATCCACTGGAAAAGCGACTCAACTACACTGTATTGTTTTAACTGCTGTTACACTCACGCAAGATCAAGGTTATTAATGCACTACCAAATAAGGAACTGCCCACGTTTTTGCTGTGGACATGTGATCCCACTGTTCTTACATAAGCAAAAGGAGGTGGTCACACGAGATGCTTTTTCCAGAGTGTGCTCGTCAAAATCCCACCCAGCTGCTCTGATTCATGCAGCCAGTTTTACACACAAGGCTGAAAACACATGCACTGAACTGTGATAAAAAGACAGGAGTTTGAAAAGATGTCAGCACAATGCCGTTCAACCTGAAAGGGGAACAGGTGTCAATAAGAATGGACTTCACCTACAGGAGACAGAAAGGCAGCCCTAGTTATATTTACTACAATCTGCTGTAGTAGAAGTCGAAATAGTTGCTCATTAGTCTTTGCAATGTTTCAATCACATCCCATAGCTAAATTATGATTCATAGTTGGTTTCTCCCTTCTTAGTCAACCTAGAAGAGTTTTGAGAAAAGATAGAAGGCAGGAGTTTAATAGATCTACTTTGCAGTTAGTATCTTAAATTACTTTATTCCTCTAGATTAAATAGTGCATACCTAGCTAAGAGGTAAAGAAGGTACAACATAGAAAGACAAACAACTCAGCAGAAAAATATCTAGGTGTTCTGAAGTGATAGCAAATCTCAGTATCTATTCTACAAAGAAACTATAGGAAATCTACAGTTCAGTGAAAATTTTCCCTCATCCATAACAGAAGTTCAAACTTTGCATGGGAACAAGTCCTACAGAGATGTCACTGTAAAAAAAGTGACGTATTTTCTTCTTTGCTTTTCCCTGCCCCTTCTAAAAAAAATCAGTACAAAACCCAGCAATGAATCAGAGTACAACTGCTAATAAACAGACGTGGAAATGATAAAGTTTAATGAAAATATTACACAGGACCAGTTCACTCACAGGACATAATCCTAACACATGACAACCTGTAAGAAGGAAGTAAAGGATCTCCTTTCTATATTCTCTGCAGAAAATACCAATCCATACGGAACAGATATATAGCTACTTTTTTTGTTGTTTCTTTAAGCTAAACTTACAAAATCTCCTGTTCTTTTGTACTTTACATCAAGTCAAATCATGAAATCCACTGATTTTTTGGAGTGGTATTCGAGATTAAGCATGCAACATTCATCCCTTTCTAAGTCTATGTAGCATTACTACTGATTTATTAAAGAAAAAATATCCTGATACATTCACAAACTTCACTGCAAACAATTATTCTTCACAAAATATGCAGGTGTCCCTTACAATAAAGTTCAAGAGGATTTTCAGGTCAGATAAGCTTGTTATAATCATGGTTTTATGGACTGAAGGGATTACACATGTAAAGCTTCTAAACCATCTCTTCCATTTCTCTTTCCTCAGACTCAGAAAAGATTTACCTTTCTACGTTCAGGGTTTTTTTAAACTTACGCTATGATACATGCACTGTTTGTTTAAACATAAGATGCCCTGACTCACAAATTAACAAATACAATTGTTAGCTTAATTAAACAGTATGAGAAAGAACACTACTAGAGACCAGGCCTATGTAATAGGGAAGTAAACCAATCCCTTTAGAGCAATCAAGCTTTTCCCTGCTTCAAGACAAGAATTCTGAATATTAATTCTGCCTTAAATAAAAGAAGAATTTACTAACTAATTAACAGGACTTGAATGCACACTCTTCAGTGCATTGCTGAGAAAGGGGTATATTAAGACACTTCCATCCTCTACAGCTACTACTGCATTAATCATTTGTTCTCCTTTCACAGCCTCTCAGTCCCCATCTCCACCTTTCTTAATACCCACTCATATGCAACTTCCACGCCTAACTCCATTGCCCAACTTATTTCAAGCAAGGCCTTTCACTCTTCTCCCCCATCAAGAATTTTGCAGATGCTAACAGCAAATTCTGTGTTCTCAAAGCTTTCCCTCCCATGACATCGCCACAAAAACATCCAACCCCCTGGAACAAGTCAGTGGCTGAGCACTGATGACACGATCATGCTGACTAATATTATCCAGCTGCCTTTTGCACTACATTCTTTCTATACCGTGATCGGTCTCTTTGCACACTGCAGCTGTATCTAAGGAAGAAGTGAGTGCTCTCTGACTTATCCTTCTATATCTGACACACCCAATGCAATGGTGGCTTAATACAATTTGATAGCCTCCTATAAGTTAGTCAAATTTTTAAATCAAATACCTGTGAAACGAGATTCAAAAGAGTAAAACATGCAAGGAAAGAGCTCTAAAGATTCTACATTTATACAGCTTCTCTTCAAAGTTTTAATACACTAAAACTTTTTCTAAGAAAGGCAGCACGACTAAATGCAAGCAAAAACCACCAGATATGACTTTTTTTTTCAAACTCGCTATGTAAAAGTTATCCAAATACTATACAAATTGTAGATCTGAAAATTGTAATTACTACTTCAGTGCACATGTAAATAAGAAAACTCATGACAGATCAACAGTTGTTTTGATAGAGCACATGCTCAATTTTCTCAGTAGTTATTTAAAGGAGTTTTCTACTGATAATGTTGCAGATCGTGGACACACTTTGCCAGTGCAGGAGTAGCAGCTGACAGGATCTCAATCAATTGATCTACATCTCCCAAAGTGACAAAATCATCAGAAACCAATTGCAGATTTCAGCACAGCAGCAATGACTTGCAGAAAGCACAGCAGGCTGTGGATGCTGAAGGCTTGGTTGTGGGGAGATTTTCCAGCTTTCTGCCAGCATCTGTGTGAGAGTCCTTGCTTTCACACAGATGCTGGCCAAAAACAGTCAGGTTTTTGTAAACCAACCCCTTTATCTTGCAGGTGCAAGACTGTTATGCAGTATTGTTGTGATACTAACTAGAGAAATATTTTGAAATGGGTGTTGTAGGGTTTAACCAATCATTCTAAGAGGTGGATGGTCAATGACCAATAATCTTACGCCATTCAAGCGAACTAAGACAAATAAACAAGTCTGTAAATTAATAAACAATTCCATTTCTTCCTGGATCGAGCCTATGTCATTTCTTGCTGTCCCCGGTACAACAGCGACAGCAGGCACATGTACAGCTATCACAGTGGCTATTCTTCTCTCATAGAGAACATAAGCACTTCTCCTATATAGGTGTTTAGTGCACCGAAGCAAAGCTAAACAGAACATGCTACTCAGACGGTTACAGAGGCAACTTCATAAGAAATGTAATCCTTTACTTACTGACCTCGTGAGAGGTCTCCTTACTTGTACCAGAGAACCACTTCTTTCAGGACTCCTTACCTTTCAGTCTGGTCACCACAGAGCAAAGTTGAAGTGAATTGTAAAAGGGAAAAAACCCCACACAACCAACCCAGCAGAACTCAATGCATGCACGCACTGAAGTGGCTTTGGCTATGCAGAGGATTTCTGCCAGTTCCACACTTACACTGATGCTTTTCCAATACCTGAACTGACTAATACAGAAATGCCCTGAGGACCCCTTGATAAAAGCAAGGATTCTTTCATACACAGTATTTGATTAATATTTTTTTTCCTCAGAACCATCCATTACTAAAGTCTGTGACAACCCAGACAAATAAAAAGTTTTCTGACTTGTCAGATATTTACACTAGCTGTTTCTCAGTAAATACCTCTAGTAGAATACTCTAGGCTGATGATTACTGGAAAAAAAACAACCATTATGGCCTGAAAACCACAGGAGATGTCATATCTAGTAAATTAAGTTAAGGGAGACATCTTCCTCCAATCTCTAAAAGAAAGTGAAGGGACCTTTTAAAACTCCATATTCTGCTATTTCTTATATTGTCTAACTATCTAATTATTAAGATTCTGAAAGGTAAGTGACACTTATATTTCTTTACTATTCATCCTTCTATAGTAAGAATGAGCTACTGTATGACATGAACCTTATTTTACACAACAAAACCAAAGTTCTCATGCTCTAGCAGCCCAGTGCAAACAACTACTTACATCCAGCACATTTAATTTCCTAATTTCTCAGTCAGGCAAACCTGACTGAGAAAACAGGCAGTGCAGGTAACTTTTTGCAAGTGAGAAAGCAGGACATCCTGGTGTATGCTGCTGTAAAATGCCAGCAAAGTACTTGAACAAATACTGCAGTCAGCACTGTTCAGGGGTTAGATCCTCACCCCACTCCACTAACAGTTTAAACAGAAAGAATTAATCCCATAGGGATAATTTTCTTAACAGAAATATGATTTAATAAAGGGAAATGAAGATAGAGTGCTTAAGAGATGTGGTTTTCTAGCAGATAGGTTCTAAGTGCCATCATGGGAAATACAGACAGAAGCAACTGTTAATTAAGGTTATTAGATCAACTTAGGAATAGTGAAAGTAAAGGCAAAATGTTCATAAGATGTACAACACTGTGAGATCTTTCTCCAATTTGCTAAATCTCATGCTCTGACTGTAAAGCCTACAGTGACTTCAACAACTGCGAAGATTGAGAAATAATAGATATACTGAATATCATTCTCAGCTTTCAAATAAAGCATCACCTCAAAGAGAAGTAAAAAGCTGATAAAAAACCCCTCAAAATTAACATTCACTTATCATCAGTTGTTTATGAATTCAACTAGAACACGTACACAGTAGCAGACAAGAGTGTTATTAGCCCAAGGCATTATGTCTGCTTAAAAATCATCAACATTACATGGCTACTGGCTTGTCTCACAGAACTTAGCAAAGAAGCACTAGCACATTTTGTAACAATAAAAAGCAAAGCACACCGATGCTCCCCTTCATCCAGTAAGTGGTGAGCCATAAAAAACATAGCCAGTGGCCAGGAGTGGTTTCAATGTGTCACAGTCAACCACTATTGCTCAACTAACATTATACAAGTAAATGTCTGCTATACACTCAAACTCTTAGTAACTAAGAGAATGAAAAAATATTGTTTAGCAATAGCAGCAAAGAGTCAAGCATAAGAATTAAATTCCCACTCTCCAAGCCTAACTTCGCTTTCTTCCCCCATCCCCTCCAGCTACATTAATGGAAAGTATAAGCTAATTGTTATAAACAGGCTTTCTCAGCAAAAGTATCACAGCAGCAAGTTTCACCTGGCTGTAGTAATACACTGTTATCTGTCTCTAGCAATTTTAACTTTGTGGAATATATTATTCTTATAATCCTTCTTAACTACACGACCTCAAAAGTGTTACAGGAGTTAAAAATCTAGCATTTTTTCAGCTTCCTTCGGTGAAGTTACCTGCACTGAAGAATGTAGGATAATCTGAGCTCAGAAGCACTTTAACTTACGGTCTATTAAAATGATCCCAATTACCATCGTCTTAAGGCAGCATGGAACTACAAGGCAGCACTGAACGACAGGGAAAGGAAAACACTGAGAGGCATTTTCTTACGCGAATCCAAGAGTCCCTGCACACAGCTCCAAACCAGGCAAAGTCCAAAACAACAGTTTCTCAATCCAAAGCACTGACAACAAAGAAACACACTCACTTAAGGTTGGAAGAGACTTGCCACGCTTCGGTTTAAAAGCATTTATGTTTAAAAAAAGAGGTATGACATTTACATAAACCAGGAGCCCATGAAGAAGAAACAGTTCAATGCATATAAATATTCTTTAAAAATCGCAAAGCATCTCCTCAGAATGGTACAGAACGCAGGAGCTCCCCTCCAGTATTATCTAGTCGCTACTGCTATGATTCCTAAGTAGATGTTCAATGACCTTATCCTGATGTGAAGCCTTTACAACACCGTCATCCATATTCAGCATGACAGTTCATCCCCACCAGGTCACAGGACCTCAACAGGGCCCAGATTACAGCATTATAGACTCCAATTTTTCATTAAAGCTTGTGCTTGAGCAGCCAAGAAAAAAATCCCCCAGCTGTAAAAATCGTACGTTAGCAATGAACATCTCCAGCTAGGAAATAAACAACCATGGACGCTGCAGAAGGGAGCAAGCAAAGCTCCGTAAAAGGAGAAAGCCGATCCCGTTTCGCGGGGCTGTGGAACGACCTAAAAATCCGTTCGAAACGAGCGGCCGCGCCCGCAGGATCGCAGCGGGCAGAGGGCCGCGAGCAGCAGCGGGACGGGACGGGAGGGCTGCCGGCTCTGACCTCGGCCCAACGGCTCTGCCGCTCCGCCGGCTCGGCACCGGCCG
>VXBT01013480.1:1629146-1675613 GCA_013400235.1 Oriolus oriolus
ATGAAATCCCGCCCACGATCTCGCGAGCTTTCGGCGCGCTCCCCCCGAGCACGATGCCGCGCAGGAATGTGAAAGGCGCGCGCCCGCCGCCATTTTCTCTCTTTCTTGGCAGGCGGCGGCAGAGGCCGGAGCGGCGCTGGGGCGGCCATGGCGGACTATTCCACGGTGCCCCCTCCTGCCGCGGGCGCGCCCGGGGGAAGTGGCGGCGGGGCTGGAGGAGTGAACGATGCCTTTAAAGACGCGCTGCAGAGGGCTAGGCAGGTGTGTGTGTGTGTGTGTGTGTGGCTCCATCGAATCAATGGGGTCCCGGTAACTAGAGGCCGCGGTGTGAGAGCAGGGAGCGGGCTGCACCCTCACCGCGCTCGGCAGTGGGGGCCCCTCCGCCAGTGTGTGTGTGCGTGTGTGCTGGGGGGAGCTTTGTCCTATCCCCACGCCCCCTTTGCGCCACCTGCCCGCCCTGGGCCGCGAGGTATTTGTAGCCCGGCTCCGCCATCACCCGCGAGCAGTGCCGGGCTCGGCCCGAGGGGATTCGGCGGTGAGAGGAGCGGCACCGCGGGCTTTCTCCCCGACGGCGGGGAGGCGAAATCTCGGCGGGCGAGTAGCGGCGCGTTATCGGGCCCGGCCCGGCCCGGCGGAGGGACGGGAGGGCGGCGGCTCGGCGGCGCGGGCCGTGTTGTGGCGCCCGCGGCGCCCGCAGCCTGCTCGGACCGGTTGGGCAGCGCCGCGGCCTGCGGAGCGAGGGCCCTTGCGGAACTCTTTATCCCGTAGCTTTATTTGTCGCTTCTGCACCACAGGCGATGTTTTCATTCCTTCTCGGGCGAAATGTTCGCCTCGTCTCTTAATAAGCGGTCGCGGTTTCGGCAGTGTTTTAAAATGCGGTGTAGTTGGATTTTGAAATTGTTTGGCCGGTGAGGCGCTGCTGTGGGACACCACAATGTTTCGCGTAGAACGCGTAGAGGAAGAAAATCCTCGTTTAGGAAAAAGTGTTTGGTGTTCAAAGGCCAAATTCTCGTTGGGTTTTTTTTCAATGGTTGAGGAAAATTTGGGAGGCTCTACTGTTGAAGGATGAGCACAAGTGTTTAAAACATTAAAGAAAACTTCTATGAGCACAACTGCTTTTGGCTTTTAATTATTTGGGGTCATTTTAATGTGTTTTGTTTAAATCCCTGAACTCTTCTAGACAACGTGGAATAAATATGGGCCGAATTTTTTTTTTTCCTTGGCTCACATCTGCCTTTTGTTTAGATTGCAGCGAAGATTGGAGGAGATGCTGGCACATCAATGAATTCAAACGACTACGGTTATGGAGGGCAGAAAAGACCTCTTGAGGATGGAGGTACGCAATCATTCCTGCTGCATTTATTATTGTGGAGTATGGCCGCTGTGCCAGAAAGACTGCAGGTGGTGTTTTTGTTTGTGGATCCGGTTTTTTTTTCCCATAGCACAGCAGTAAAACATTTTGTTCCCCTCATAGATCATGACATACTTTCTCATTTTCAGTTTAGTGGGAAAGTTTGTTTTAAACCGTTGTGCTCTAACCTGAAGTGAATGTAAGCCTGTTTTACGAAATTTTAAATGTGGTTTAAATGCTGCAAATAGGAAAATGCATGCAGAAATATTCAGGCTGCAAAATGCCTGTGCAGGTGTCATTGAAGTCTTTTGTGGTTGTGTGGGATTGGTTACAGCTTGTAAATTACAATTAGAGCAGGAAGTGCTCCTGAAGCTTGATTGTTTCATTAACTTTATTACTGCACTGTTTCAAATAAAAGTATTAATGCATTTCATTGTAAAAGCATAGGACTTTAAAAAAACATAGGAAAGTAAATTTTCTACCTTGAAGACACTTTTGCGTAGTCTTAAATTTCAGCCTACAATGTGTGTAATCCTGATAAGATGATACTTAAATCTTCTGACTTGTTGCAGCTTTTTGGATTTGCCTTACACTGCAGTAAAGTTTTCTCCTGAAATGTGTATGTGTCGTCTTCTGTCTCTTACAGAGCAGGCACTTCGAACTTAACAGGGTTTGATATGTTCAATATACACACAAAGTGCTAGCTAAATTACAGGAAGAAATCTCTGAGCTTGCTGAAATGTTTTCATAGGTCTCACAAAAGAGAAATGCCTTTTTTTTTTCCTTTAAGAGGATTGAAACTCAGTCTACAGAATGTGACTAAGGCTTTATATGAGGAGTTCTTGTGTCCTACAATAAAGGGGTTTTTTGTATGAAAGGTGAGGTTTTTAATATACAAAAATGAGCTAATGATGCTTCAGATGATATATGTAATGTATTCTTTTTATTTTATGTGTAGATGGCTCTTGGACAAGTCCGAGCAGTACAACACACTGGGAGGGAATGCCCTCTCCTTTTAAAGGCAGGAATTTTTATTTATTACCTGTGTTTAGTATGTAAACATGACATAAACTAGTGTATCTTTCTGGATTGACACAAATATTTCTTGGAATATGTGTCTAAATTTTTGCTGCACATAAATTATGGTGGTTCATATAGCCTTTATTTTGGGGTGGAAAGGAAGCATCTAAAGTCTTATCTTTCCAGATACAGGTTAATGATGCCTTTTATTTCTCTACTGTACAGAAAGGATTTGGACGGTAGTGATGTAGTTGCTTTGAATCTGCTTTTTTTTTTTTGAAGTTTTATGCTATGAAATGCTTGATATTTGAATAGAGATTTCATACCAACGTTCAGATTGAGATTGCATTGCCATGTGATACTGTTGTATTTTCAGATGTTTGGTCTGGATTTGTGGTCATTGTCAGAATTATTTTTTTTAAGTCATTGTTGATTTTTGTATGGCTTTGATTTTTTTTTTTTCTTTTTTTCTATAGAAGCATCATTAGCTTGAGCAGCCAACAAAGCTCAACTTTGTTCCTTGTCTTAGTTGGGTTTCAGTGACTGGGTATCTGTGAGCTATCTACATACAGTGCATTCTGAAAGCTGCCTTTTGTTAAACTGAATAGATACATGGAAAAACCTAACATCTTTTCAGCTATACTAACCGAGTGCTGAGTGTTCGTGAGATTCTTTTATTCAGATGATCAACTCCCTGAAATTGGAGGAGAAAAAAGAAAGAAAGGAAAAAAAAAAGGGGGGCTAAAATACACTGGAAATTTACAATTCACACTAAAAGGTTTAAATGCTTCTTGAATTTCTTGGCAAAAAAAATTTTAAAAATCTTAATTTTACAGATCAACCAGATGCTAAGAAAGTTGCTCCCCAGAATGACTGTAAGTAATTTTTATTTTGTTGTCAAAAAAACCTAAACAAGTTTAATTTTGTCAGAGCAACAGTTTGAAAGTGTTCTGGTAGGTGATACTTGCATAAGTGAGATCCAAAAAATGGCTGGGAGTTTGTCTTACTTTGTTGAAGCAGTGGGAGTCTTCTTTGTAAAACTGATAGTGGTGGTAGCAACAGATGAGTCTTTATCATTTTAAAACCTTTTGATAACACTTCTTAAAAGTGAACTTGGACCAAAGTTTGGTACAGTTGGGTTTTGTTACCAAAGGAAAAGCTTAGTTGTGATTTATACCACTTGTTTGAATTCAATTTTAACAAATGTTTGTTTATAGCTTTTGGAAATCAGCTACCACCGATGCATCAGCAGCAAAGGTAAGAGTTATACTACATCTTGTGTAGGATTCTTATTTAAATAAAGAAGTTTCAAGCAATTTTTCTGAAAAAGTGGTATCAACACATGAAGCGTTTATTCTGTCTTTGTGTGATCTGTTGAAATTTAGCTTCAGCAAGTCCCAAGTCAGACACTTAAAATGTACCTACATTGCTATCTCTTCCTTTCTCCACAGCCTGGGCTGTGGATCAAGCTTAATAAAAGGAAAGTGTATTGGCTATTTTTTACTACTTCAGTATAGGTAGCATAGCCAGAAGTTAGAAGCAGATCTGATGAGAAAGGGAGTTATGCCATCTTGTAAACAAAAAGCAAAGCTGAATGACCTAAAACAAAAAAAAAATTCAAGCTTTTTTATAGAGTATTACTCACCTATGTTTGTTATAACTTCATTGTTTTCTTCACTCATTTCTTACCTAAACAACCAGATCCAACCATTAGTATGCTTTGAGCAGTTCTGAGATACCAAAATTTTCAGCATCCTTTGATGGATATACAGATGAAATTTAAAATGCTACAGTAGCCTTTTCTGTTCTGCACATCTGTTAAAAAAGGGTGAAGGAAAACTTCTGACTGCTTTGTATGACACGTGAACCTTCTGTGTTGTTTCTGTGTATTGTCACCTTATGTAGAGCTATGCTTGCATAATCACCTCCAAAGGTTAATAGGAGGCAAGTAAGCCAGGGTGATGGTGGGGGCAGTAGCTTGCTTGAGTTTAATGGGAGGGTATATGTAAATGTAATGCTGGTTTGGTCTCTGGATGGTTATTGTCTTTTGTTTGATATTGTCCGTAGGTCTGTGATGACAGAAGAGTACAAAGTTCCAGATGGAATGGTTGGATTCAGTAAGTAGTATGGGTGTGGTCTTGTAGTATAGTGAGGGATGGTAGCAGATGCTGTTCATACAAATAATCTTTCTATGTTTTCTTTCTCCAAGTCATTGGCAGAGGCGGAGAGCAGATCTCACGCATACAGCAAGAGTCTGGCTGTAAAATACAGATTGCACCCGGTAACTGCTTGGGGGGGGATGTTTTTAACTTTTCTGTTTGGGGGGATTGGAGGGGGTGGTTGGTAGGAAGTCCAGAAGATTGCTCATGGCTTCTAATTGCCTCAACCTTCATTTAGGGTGTAGTTTAATTTTTTTGTGCTAATCATGATGGGCTAAAGAAATGCAAAATGGCATACACTGATTATTCTACTTCATTGAATATGAAGTTGCAGTAGTTTGCGTATTACGGTTAATTTAATAATATCTTTCTGACTTAACACTGCTGATAAGTTGGTTTAATTTTATGACTGCAGATAGTGGAGGCCTGCCTGAAAGATCATGTATGCTAACTGGAACACCAGAGTCTGTTCAGTAAGTATTTTTAACTGATGTCAGGACTGTAATTATGATTTTATTCTGATGGAAGCTGACCTAACACATGTGGTGGATATACACTTGCTTTTGTCCACTGTTGTGGTAGTGGTGACAAGTACGAATATCCTTACTTTGCATGCTGAATCAAGTAGCAGCTTTTGTTCTGAGTTAAGCTCTGAGTGTAACTATATTCAGGGACCTTGAGGAAGTAACTTCGTTAAATGTGTTTGGTGAAGGACCACCTTTTGTATTCCGTTACTGGGATAGTTTTATTATTTTGCAGTTAGTTTCCTAAGTTACTTTTGCAGATTGATTGAGTTTGCTTCATACTTCTTAGTGATAGTAATTGGAATTCTTTTGCAGAAACTTTTCAATTTAAAAATATTTCCAAGCAGAATAGGTGTGGACAAGTGATGCTTGCAGGAATAAATATTTATAAACATTTTCTTTCACAGGTCAGCAAAAAGATTACTTGATCAGATAGTTGAAAAGGGAAGACCTGCACCTGGATTTCATCATGGTGATGGACCTGGAAATGCAGTCCAGGAAATTATGATTCCAGCAAGTAAAGCAGGATTAGTTATTGGGAAAGGTGGAGAGACAATTAAACAATTACAGGTATATGTGTATGTTCTTTTAAATATGATAGTACTGAATCTGGGTTTGAGTGGGTATTGACCTCCCTTGTATCAAATAGGAGCGGGCAGGTGTCAAAATGGTCATGATTCAAGATGGTCCACAGAACACTGGTGCAGACAAGCCCCTTAGGATCACTGGAGACCCTTATAAAGTTCAGGTAAGGAGTGCTTCACAATTCAGAGCGTTTTCAAATCCGTTCTGATGTTGCAGTACCTAAATGAACTTTCATTCTTCTTTTAGCAAGCCAAGGAAATGGTGCTGGAGTTAATTCGTGATCAAGGTGGCTTTAGAGAGGTGCGCAACGAATATGGGTCAAGAATAGGAGGAAATGAAGGGATAGACGTAAGCATGGTTGAAAAACTTGTTCACTGTATTTTGAGATGTTAACTTTAAAATGTTAAGCTGGGTAATACCACTGAAAGCTTTTAATCAGATTTTAAAAGTGATTGTGGCATGTAAGTATTACTCGATCGTTGCTGAATTTATGACACTAAATGATGTGCAGCATTCACTTTACTTTGCCAGCAGTTATGAACAATTTCAAGTAGCTGGAGTTTTTTATCAAATAAGCAAGTAAATTTTATGGCCAAGTACATAATACTATAACATCACTAATATTGGACTTTGGCCTTTACAGAAGGATGTTCAAGTCCACCTGTTAATGCTTAAGTCACAAGCTAGTAAGTTCATTAGGGGAGTGGCTTAAAGTTTCATCTGCTAGAATCTGCATTTTAGACACTTTATAATTCTTTTTTTCTTTTTTTTAATTCTGTGAAGTGTAATTGCTACCGCTATGAGAACTTCTAAAGCATAGGATCGCTTTCTCTTCGATACTTGTAGTCGAGTATGTGCTAAGCTTGTGACTTGATATTAAAAAATTCATTCTTGAAAAAGCCTGAAGTGGCATTGATTTTGCCCTGTTTAACAGTTCTAACCCTTTCATTGTGTGGATTTTTTGGGAATATCTGTGTCAGCATCTTGGTTTTTGATTTTTTTTTTTCCAGGTTCCAATACCACGATTTGCTGTAGGTATTGTAATTGGAAGAAATGGAGAGATGATAAAAAAGATCCAGAATGATGCTGGTGTTAGGATCCAGTTTAAGCCAGGTTCGTAACACGTTCATAAGTTTCTGTGAATTAAGTGTAAATGTACTGAATTACATATACTGGAATAGTTCATTTTTATTCCAGATGATGGAACAACTCCAGATAGAATAGCCCAGATCACAGGGCCTCCTGACAGATGTCAGCATGCTGCAGAAATTATTACAGATCTCCTTCGCAGTGTTCAGGTTGGGTAACGTTGTTCAGTGTTTAAAATTTCCTGCCCACCTTTTGGAAAGACCCAAAATTTTCAAAAAGTGTGTCTAACTAGAGAAAATAATTTAGTTATGCCATTTAAATCTACTTCAAAGTTTGGTCTGGAATATGAATGTTTACTTCTACAGTTACAGTTTTTGCAACTGACAATACTGATGCCAAGTCATGGCATTTCTTGACGTGGCTGGTTTTAGAGCTGCTGCTTGTCTTTTGTGTTAAAAGCTAATATGTTCTGACTTTTGGTTGTAATCAAATGTTTAGAAGCTAATTGTTAGATGACCCCCTCTGCTGCGTTTACAGAAGGCAGACAAAAATTACATCTTTGTACATGTGAAACTTTGTGTTCTATATCCTTTCGTCCTTCATCTTTCATATGCAGAATTGTACAGAACATTTTTTAAAATGTAATTTAGGTCTTCCGTAAAAGGTACTGCTTTAACTACCAAAACGGTCTGAGTAGTGAATCAGTTTTTTCTTAACAAATGATGTCATGTAACCTGTTTGCATTATTTGTTTGCAGTGATTTTATAGCACATGCTAATTTGTTGCTGTTTCTTTTTAGGCTGGTAACCCTGGTGGACCAGGACCTGGTGGTCGAGGAAGGGGTAGAGGCCAAGGCAACTGGAACATGGGGCCTCCTGGTGGATTACAGGAGTTCAATTTTATTGTCCCTACTGGCAAAACTGGATTAATCATTGGAAAAGGCAATATATCATATATATGTACATTTATATATTATTTTAAAAAACACTCAGCTTTTCTGTTTGGACAATGCCATTGTACGAGAGATGTGTGATTAGCATGATGCTGATAATGCAGAGGTTGTATGTTCAATCCGTGTATGGGCCTTTCACATGAGAGTTGGACTCCATGATTCTTGTGGGTCCCTTCCAACTCAGAATACTTTGTGATTCTGTGATTTTTTAAAAAATTTTAATAGCCAAATTACCCTTGTTTTGAAGACTTTGTGTATACTAATGGTACATAAAACTTGTCTGGATCTTGTAAGAGGAGGAGCCAGTTCAGGGAGTTTCAACTTCCTGGTTTTGGTGCACTGCAAGAAATTGTGGACTTAAATACCTTGTCAGCCTCTGTGGGGCTTTTTTGTCATTTGGGCTTCCTTACCCCTTTATAGGGAGGTTGGGTTTTAAGTTTATATTTACTGATAACCATGTGTGTCAGTTGTTACTCATGTCTAATATTAAGTGTTGACATGAATGGAAAAAACCAGACAAGGTTGTAGGAATTCTTTGCTGTTGTTTCTGAGTGACTTTTTTGTGGTCTTTAATTTTAAAAAATAGTATGTTTTACTAGTTTATTGCCATTAAATCTCTATATTACATTGAAGAGGTTTTTTTAAAAGTGGTTAGAATGTTCTTGAATGGCTCTTAAGAATAGGTGTCTTTTCATGTCTTGTCAGCTTCCATGCAGTTGACTTTCTCTGATTTGAATCAGTATTTTTTGCTTTAATGCACGTCATTAAAACTCTTATGTTGCATTGTAGGTGGTGAAACTATTAAAAGTATAAGCCAACAGTCTGGTGCTAGAATAGAACTTCAGAGAAATCCTCCACCTAATGCGGATCCAAACATGAAGATGTTTACTATCCGTGGAACACCCCAGCAAATAGATTATGCACGACAACTTATAGAAGAAAAGATTGGAGTGAGTGTATAACTGCTTTATTGTTTGCTATTAGAGCTAAACAGAGGTGAAAGCAAGTCTCCTTTGTGGATACTTCTCTGTCCTTTCACTTCCCAGATAAATTTAATCAGATAATAAATTGACAGTAATGGTAATCTGGATTTAAAGTAGTATAAACATAACAAAATGTTGAAATGGAAACAGTTGATCTCTTCAACATCATATGGTGTGTTCTTGAAAATGCTGTTTTTGTGCATATGAAAGATTTGATAAGTTCACAGGATATTAGATAACAGTGATACTAAATTGTGTTTTGTTTTTCAGTCTCAGTAACTTTAGATAACGTTCGAATCCAAGTTACACCTTCAGTTTCACTGCACCTTTGTTTGCATGTGTGTGCATGTAATCAAATTCACTAGCATCTTTTTGTGCCTGATTTTACAAGCAAGTTTTAATTAGTCAGATTTAGGTGTATTGATTTATTTTAAAACTGATAGCGTTGTTAGAGTGTGGGGTTTTAAGTGCAACTTGTGGAAAAATCCATGGGTTTTTTGTAAAACCCTTCACTTCCTCAAGAAAGGACTGAAACAAATGCAGTTTTTTAGTTGCTATTACTGCCACAGCTGCCTTTAACTGTAACTAGTCTGAAGACTAATCAAACTTTAAAAAGCCTGTTCTCTGCAACAAACTGTCTTTATTTAAAACCAGTGAAACTTGTTAGATAATGTTCTCAGATTGTTCAGGTAAATGTTTTTAAATTACTGAAAAATGAAGAACATCAAGCTGTATTTTTATCTCTGTGCTACCCTTGTTACAGGGCCCGGTGAATCCATTGGGTCCACCTGTTCCCCATGGTCCCCATGGTGTTGTTCCTGGCCCGCATGGACCTCCTGGGCCACCAGGTCCTGGTGCTCCCATGGGACCATATAATCCAGCTCCTTATAATCCAGGTCCTCCTGGTCCTGCACCTCAGTAAGTATTGCTTCAGCTGACTTCCTTCTTTGTAAGGTGACCCTGGGACCGGCTTTCACTGTGTGTGTATGACTTGATCTCTTATAGTGGTCCTCCAGCTCCATATGCTCCACAGGGATGGGGAAATGCTTATCCACACTGGCAGCCACCAAACCCACCAGATCCAGGTAGGAAATGCACAGCTGTACTGTAGTGTGGGTATATTTCAAGTACATCCGTTCTGTCCTTACAAGTATATGCATTGTACAGTTCACTTGTGTTACACTCATAAAGCTGAAAAGCTCCTATTTTTCTGGCTTTTTCTTCACTGATTGTCAGTTTACTATGTTTTGCACTTTGCATATGTGGCTCATGAGATGTTGAAATTTAATTGTTACAGTTGGAATATGCTTTTTTTACAAGTGTTATTGATACTGCATCACTATTTATGATACTTTCTGCAAGTCTTGGTTCACTGAGTTTGTGCAATTCAGTTTTCTTACAATTAATGTTTTTGCATAAAGTTCTTTATTGAGGATGTCTTTTCTTTCTCTAATAGTAAATGATTTTGCATTTTATTTTAAACAGTCTTCACTGCTCTGTCTTTCTGCAGTTAATGCTATAATGTTTCTAGGTTTTGTTCTGTTAGAATTGCTTTCAAGAGTCTGATACATAAATGTATTTTGTTCAGTCCCTTTTGCGGGCTAAAACCTTGATGAATTGCTGTTAATACAGTAAAACTAGTTAGGGTTGTGTATTTTGAGCTTTTGCTTTTAATAGTTTTCTATTTTCTTCTGAAACCCATCTTTGTAGAATCTGTTTCTTCTATTTCTGTTTATCTTTGTCAAGACTGGGAGTTCTTACTTAATTACAACTTCCAAAGTTGTAGTATCCTGCTTTTCTTTAAGTTTACATCCTTTGGTTGGACTAGAGGATATGGGGAAATGGAACATCAGCCACAGAAGGCATGGTAAGGCTAGATGCTTGAGTCTGTTGTGCCTCGTTTGTTTGAGGTAGAGTTTCTTCAGAACCTGAGCCAAAAGATCTCCATTTTATTTTTGTTAAAAATGACAAATATTTTCTGATAGCCACTGTTCCTGACATAGGATCCATTAGTAGAGAAGGGGACTATATGTATCAAGTTAGGTCTTTGCAAAGAACCATTGCTGGTTTTAGTTCCCAAACTTTGTACGAAGTAGCTCTGTATGTATTTGGTTCAGTATTTGAAAATGCCTGCTGACATCGTTTAGAAGTAGAATGATTCAAAGTGACTTGGTCGCAGCATAGCAAAACTATTTAATGCAAAACCACTGCTAAAATGTTACAGCCTTTTTCACACCTTCTTTATTTTTTATGAAGTTATTTATCTACACAAAGGGTGTGTAAGAAAAAAATGCAAATACTCCCTTGATGTCATCTTGATGATTCTGTAACCATTTTTTTGATAAATACTTCTCTTAGAAATCTAATGAAGTTGTTTTATGTGCAGTTGAAGTTGGTGTTGCTTTTGTCTAGCATTTCTTTGGATGAATTTTCTGCAGTTTTCACTTAGTTACTCATTCCAGTGTAACAAATGGGTTATTTTAGTATTTTTTTCAGAGGTGCTTTCTCCAGAGCCGTACTTGCCCTTGCCTTGTGAAAGTGGAGCTAGTTACTACAGTCAGATTTCTCTGGAAATTTAGTGAATCCAGCTCTGTGTTCTTCTACTCTAGAGAAGTAGCTAAGGGGAAGCAGGGGGGGAATTGAGCAATGGCTTATTTGATATTTGCAGGTAACCTTAGAATATAGTACATGTTGGTTGAAATCCACTGTTATTGATGGAAGCAGTGTAATTTAAAAGAGGAAGTAGTGTGTTAACATTTTTTTCTGTATGCTGATACTGTGTGCATTTGAAGTTGTTACATCTGACTTTTTGTCACAGGATTTCATTCAGTGTTATTTTGTTGTTGTGGGTTTTTTCTTGAATGCCTTTTTCAGGGGATTTCTTCATCTTCCATTATTCACTGCGTTACCTGTTTCATGTTTAGGGAGGATTATATTTCTGTTCCCATGTGTAGTTATTCTAAAGTATCAGTTGTCTCCATGTCCTTTTGTGAAATTCTCTCCTTAGTTGGCTGCATTTCTTTGCAGATACTTTTATTCTTTAAGCCTGCAAATGCTGTTTCAAATATATGCTGGTTGTGTAAAACATTATCTTCTCTAATAGTAGATTTTCAGGTATTGTGGATTGCCAATCTGGTAATGTAATCAATCTGTGATTCAGCAAGAATAAGCCATTCCTAAAGGCTATATGTGAAAGAGAAATAAAACTCTAGGAAACAGCATCATTGGCCTACCTAGATGTAGATAAAAATAAGGAACCATGGAGATAGATGCAGAAGATGCAACTGTTTCTATTTTTTTTGTACTAAAAAGCTGTAAGTAAACAGTGATGCTTAATAGCCATGTATGGGGATTCAGGTTCTTAAAATGCTGTGTATTTCTCTATTTTACTGTTACCTTAAAGTTAACTGACAAGCATTGCAAATACCTAGTAAGTCTTGTATTCTTCTGTTTCAGAAATATGTATTTGGCATGCCTCCTCCAGCGGTGCCAGTGTCATTAGCGTGAGGTTCTAACAAAAGTAAAACCACTGAAGTCGTTTGGTGCTAGAATGATTGATTGCTGCTACCATTTATTAACATGACTGTTTATTTAAACTTGAAAAATCTGTTTCTGTTTAGCACATGTAAGATTAATAAGTGGCGATGTCGTAGTAAGGGTTCTAAAGTTACTTTATCTCACCAGCTCTATGAAAGTACACTTTGTACTGTACATTGGTCTGAAACCTGATCAAAAGTTTATGCTAGAAAGAAAAAATATTTAAAGGATGTACATGGATATTTTGTTTAGATTGATTTTTCCTTGGAGGAAAATAAGAATGCCTAGGACAGGATTAATTGAGGACAGCTTCTGTTCATAGTAGTGCTATTATAAATGCTTATGTTCTGTTTTCATAGGTAAGCCAGGAACAGATCCCAATTCAGCAGCGTGGGCAGCTTATTATGCTCACTATTATCAGCAGCAAGCACAGCCACCACCTGCAGCCCCTCCTGGTGGACCAGCTACAACCCAAACTAATGGACAAGGTAGCTATTGAGTGAAATGGACACATTTCTCATTGCTGGAGGTGTAAATACCCCATTATTTTTTATTGTTGTCTTCATATAAATGGGATAAATTTCTTTTAAGTAGCTGGTTTTCTTGGGAAACTATTGCTTATAGCCTTCAGTATTACTTTTCTTAATTTCAGCAGTAATGAGAGTAATGTATTTATCTTGGAATATACTCCAAAGAGAATTTTGCTGCAATGTGGGCTGACTTAATGATTACATAGAGAAGTCATAAATAAAAATGTAATGAGCTAAGCTGTTGACTGTCTTCTGCTTAAATGGTTGCATCACTTCCAGTGGGTTTAGGACAATTACAGTTGTGGTATTTAGTTGTGCTATTTATATTATGTGCCTGGATGAGGCTTACCACTTGAATTTTGGTATTTTGTATTGCAAGTGGTACACACTTCCTGAATCTTGAAAACATGTCTTTTTTTACTAGTAGTTTATACTTGTAGTAGCTTGTACCACAAAGGTTTATAGTGTCAGATTTGAGTGATGTCATGTGGGACTGTTACTGAAAATTTCAGTTGATTATTTGGATTATGTATGAAACAAATCCCAGTAGTTTTAGTTTGACTGTTTTTAATGTAATTCAGGAGATCAGCCAAATCCAGCACCAGCAGGGCAGGTTGACTATACCAAGGCCTGGGAAGAATACTACAAAAAAATGGGTAAGTGTGCAGGGTTTTTTTTCTGTTGTTTTTTCTCTTCCATATTCATAGTGGAATGTTTTAGGAGACTTGGAATTTTGCTGGATGAGATGGGGTTTTTACCCACCCCAAAAAAAATGCACAGTCACATGTCTTCTGAACCACATACTACTGAGAAACAGACTTTATTTTGTGTTGTTTTTAGGCATTTCATGGTACTCAGGCTAGTACCGTGCTTCAAACCTAATGAGATGTCTTAGTTGGGAAACAACATCTTTTAAATATTTCAATCTGAGTATTTAAAAGTATGTTTCCCAAGTTTTGAAGTTCAGCTTTGATCTACTTTATGTAGCTGTTGTTTTTTGTGTTTGGTAGTTGTTTCCCTGTTCTCTTCAGATTACATATAATTTCTTTTTCTTCTAACTTGTTTTCTGTGTTTCAGGTTACTAAAGTGTCATAATTGGCTTTCATTTCTACTGTGCCCTTTTTAAAATAGCATTTGCTTTGCAGCACTCTAGAGCTGTGTTTAAACTGCAGGTTTTATGCTGTTGGTAGGGTTTTTTACAAAAATGAAATGAATGTGCTGGTTGATTATTTCATTGTTTTCTTTATAAGGAAAGAGTGTGTGAGTTTTATGCACTGGCAGAAGGTGCCATTACATTTTAAATCATGGTAATGTCCTGCAGGTCATGTTCTGTCCGTGGTGTCCTGCTGTGGCTGCTGTAAGTGGTAGAGGTCTGGATACTGAGCACCAGTGGGCTTAGGAATGCCAGTGCTTTCCCAGGTATCTCTGACCAGAAATACAGCAGCATCCTGTTTGGGATGTATCTTCGTTTGCATTGGAGGGTTTGGTGGCTGTTTTGCCATCTTCCAACTGCACTCAGTTTTCTCATGGAATATTAAAAGCATTCAGATTTAAGATTAATAACACGCTTGATTCCTCTTAAGAGCATTCCACTGTATTAGTAATTATTTGCCAAAACATAACTACCTTTATTCTTTATTTTGGCACAGCGTAAGTGATGAATTGAACAGAAAATATATAGTAATTATTTAGTTCCAGAACTGTGTATCAGACTAAGAAAATTACAGTTCCCAAACATATGATTTCTAAGATGATGGGCCTTTCCATTTTTCTTCTTCCTGCTTCATTTAGCTATTTCTTTTCTATTCACTGTCCTTGTTAGTTTGGCTCACATTTTAAAATGCAAAGTTGTGGGTGGTTTTCACTGGTTTTTTTTTAAATAATGTAATTTGTTGGCAGGGGCTCTGCCATCTTTCTAGGTTGCTGTCTTGGAAAGGAAAGTCTGGGTTGTGCTCGTCTTGCACTTGCTCGGATTAAATAATAGCTAGTTACAAGGTGTTGGGATAGAGTTTATGGGAGCAATTCCAAAGAGGCGTGTGAGCCAAAAAAATACATTGGGAAATAAAAATAGTTGCTCTTAAAATGCAAAATGTAAAAAGTGCCGAGACAATCAACTAAGAGGAAAAAGACAAGGGCAGTTCTCATCTTAATTTCTTTTTCTACTTTGGGTTGAGTTCTTTGCCTGAAGGAGAGTTCTTGATGGCTGGACCTATGTAACTTGACTGTGGAAATCATGAGAACTTTTTGCTGCAGAATTTTGATGTGGTAGATACTGTTTCTCTTAAGAGCTACTTAGAGGAATTCAGTTGGAGTTGATGTAATGCTAAATGGTGGTGATTTTCCTCACCTCATTAACCATGTTAAGAAGCAGTAGAAGATCTGATGGGCAGGAAAGTTGTCCAACAGCAAGTTCATGTGGTCTCCAGGCTCTCCAGTACCATTCATGCTTCCTATAGTACTGTAATCTTCTGTCCCCATTAACTTGTGCCAAAGGATGGGAATTACAAGTCCCTTGCTCTTTAATGACTCAGATTTTTCAGCGCACAGGTAACTTCACCAAACATTGTTATGGAGAACTGAACTGAAACTCAGAATTGTTTAGCCCAATCAGTTCTGCTGTTTTGCTGGTTTTGCTCTTGAAAACTCTTTTGATAATCCTTGTGGCAAGCTTCTGAGGGTAGCAGTACTGAGCTGATCAAATTGCCTGTGATACTGCAATTGGTGTTCTGAATTTTCTCATACTTAGTCAAGTCTGAGTGATCTGAAAATGCTAAAAAACTCCTGAACGTGCCCATCCAAACGATAATACTGTTTCCAAAGTGGCTTCCTACTGGTGTGATATGACTCTGCTAATCACAGAGAACACTTCACTGTATTTTTCAGTGAACAGTGACTTGAAAGTGAACCTGTTTTCTGGCTCAGAAATACAGTGGCAAAGTCCATCTCCTTTTTCAGACCCTTGTTTCAGGGGCTACTGCTTTGAGTAGCAAATACTCTAAAAAGTATCTTAGGGATAACAGTTCCCTTTAAACATGAAGACCTGTCTTAGTAAATGATCTATATGTCACTACTGAAATTTGTAAATTTATTCTGTAAAGTCATTCCCATGTACTGTGGGCTTGACATACAGTTACAGGATTCCAGAATAAAATAGTAGAAGTGTTTTTAAAATATTCCTCAGCACTGTAGTGGGAAAGAAACAAAACAGTTTGTTCTTACTAGACTCACTCGTGATAATGTTGAACTGTAAAATCTGCTTGTGTTTCCTTTCTCAGTCCTCCTTAAAGGGGAGGTGTTCTGTGTTTCTCATATTTCCTTTGTATGAAGTTTATCAGTCTTATCTGTAAGTGTTCCCACTGACTTTTGATATTAATGAGCAGGTGCTGCTTCAGTGCAGCTTCTACACTGAAGGGAAGCTTTGACTAAATTGCTGAATTCCATGCGTAGGTTCAGAACTACTCACAGCTAGGGAAATAGTGCACCTAAAATACCTATTTCAGGATAGAAGTCCAGTTTGACATCTTTGAGTAGATGTTAAATTTCCTATATTTCATTTATTACTTGAATTTCAGTGCTGCCTTGACATAGTTGGCTGAATGTCCAAAGGTTCTTGGGTCATAATGTGCAAAAAATCCCTTTTCTTTGGCATTCAGTTGTGCTGACAATAATTTGTACGTACAGTTGTTATCTGATAGTAATGATAAACTTTGGGAAGAGTGTATTCTTGGATAATTTGTAACCATATTCAAGGTAACTTTTGTTAAAATAATTGATCAGAAGTGTAAATTGTAAGTTTTAAAATGTGATAAATTACAAGTTGTAAAATGTGATTACAGCTCTAAAGCTTTGAAGAAATTTAAAGTTTCTCAAAGTTTCTTTACTGTATGAGCCCAAATAAAGATGGATAGACTTTCAGAGCTTACCTACAGTGTAAGTAGAAAAACTAAGTTGTAAAGGCAGTTGGAAAATAGAAGGTTGTATTTCGATGGCTTTTAGGATAGTGCTTTGCCAAATACTCACATTCTCTGCTCACATGTCATGTTTCTGAGAGGATTAGAAGACTACACATGTGTAGGAGTAGTGTGAATAGCTAGGATTCTTCATGTGAATTTTGTTTGTTAAAATATTTTCAAAAAACCCAACCAAACAAAATCAACCTTCTGTCTGACATCCTAGAAAACACTTCATAAGAGTTTTTGATACTCATGTTCTTCAGAAGGTTGCTCAGTGGTCTCGTATTCAAATAAAAGGTGAGGTGGTTTCAGGTAGAATTGAAAACTTCCAGCCCTCATCCTGTGGAAGCTGCCCCTTTTTGTTCATAGCAGAATAGACAGTTGGGTGCACACGGAATTGTACAGGGTGCAGGCTTGCATTTTGCTTGGGTTTATTTCCAGTAGGGTGATGGGATGTGGTGGTTTGTTTTTGTTGGGTTTGGTTTGTTTTTTTTTTTCCCTAGTATCTTAGAAAAAACTTTCAGAGGTGGTGGGTTTTGGTAGTATCCTAGTTCTGACTGTAGAACTTTTGATTTGAAAAACAGGTTAAGAATGTAAATCAAAAGTGTCATAGCACAGTAATGAAAGTTCTGGTTTGAAAGTTCAGGAAACTTCAAATGAAGCACCAAGTATAAAACCGTTCTGTCTGGGTGCCTGCAAGTGTGTGTGGACAGATGTTTAGTGCATAGAGAGTGTTACTTTGCTTAGCAGTCTCTGTACATTCTGCAGTGGTAACTGCAAAAACACCTCTCAGAAACTGTAAAGAAGGTAGTGGTACTAAGAGGAGTGTATTTGATGTTTCTGAAGTTGGGGAGGAAAAGGAAGTAAAGATGTCTGTGACAAATCTCCTGTGGAAGAACAGCATGACTGAAAGGTTGGCAGTAACTTTCTTTGATTGTTTTGCTTGTTTTTTTAATATTCTGTAGAGTCCTTGTGTGTCAGTCTGTCACTGTTAGGGATTTTAGTCTGTCAGTTGATTTTGTTGAAAGGAGCAGTAATTCTGAGCTGTCTGGTAGAGTGTGTTTGTACATGCTCGTTTCTAGAGGATTGGAACTTCTGCAAAGTATGGAAGCGAGTTCCAGGACTGTTCTGTGGTGGAGGAAAGGTTTACAAAAATTACTGCCTTTTTGAAAAATACAACCTGCAATAACCTTGTAATTGCACAAAGGATGCCGGAAGTGTATGAATTGGCATCTGCTGAGCTAAGGAATGCAGTCTGTAAATAAGATAAAATTAGTCTAGGTGGATTACAAAATGTTTTGCCTCTTGGTGTGTATTCAAATGCTACTGTTGTTTAGGTCAGCAGGCTTTAAAACATGCTTCGTGATTATGAATCAAGAGGCAGAAAAAACTGTCCTTATGGTTCCTCGATTTTGATTTACATAGGAATCACTACATTAAAATAATAAAATGAGTGTTTAGGCTGAAAAAAGCAGCCACAAGTTTATTCAAAAGCCTAGGAGGACTACAGCTAGGTGATGTTTGTCAGGTGCTGAGATCTTGAAATTTTCTCATTCCTATTGCAGCAACAAAGCTGTGTAATTGTAATCACTTGCAGGTCAAGCTGTTCCTGCCCCTGCTGGGGCTCCTCCGGGCGGTCAGCCAGATTACAGCGCAGCGTGGGCTGAGTACTACAGGCAGCAGGCAGCGTACTATGCTCAGACAAGTCCCCAGGGAATGCCACAGCATCCTCCAGCACCACAGGTACAGTCTTAAAGTGGTTTTTGGCTGGCTTTCGTCTCAGTGGTTGTAGATATTTTTTTGCATGTCTCCTGCTTTGTTCCTTTGGAGTATGCATCTTTTTTTCTAGCAAAATAGCTATCAGAATAATTAGTAGATGACTTTGTTTACCTGATAACTTGAGTTCTGTATCTATCCATGTGTTTGGTGATTGGTTTTTTTTTTTTTTAAAGAAGAAAAAACTTTCTCCTCCCAGGGTTTTGAAAACCATGCAAGAAGCCACCACCATTTACATTAACCAATTTTTCTTTCTTAAAGGCTTCACTCCTGAGTTAGCTCGATTTAAAGGATTTTCTTTAACTTTTTGTGTATCTCTTATGTATCTCTTCTGCACAGGGCCAATAATAAGAAGTGGACAATACAGTATTTGCTTCATTGTGTGGGGGAAAAAACCTTTGTTAAATGTATGGATGCAGACGCCTTGATGAAGATCTTAATTTTGGTTAAAAAAATAGTGTTTTTGAAAATGTACAAAATATCTATCACTACTGATAGGAGGTAATATTTCTGTGTAGAAATGAAAAAATGGTTTGTTTTTAGTATTAGTGTAGATGTACACATTCCAGCAAATGTATTTGCAATTATGTGGTCAATGCTTTGTGATATAAATGTACTTTTTCAATGTATACTTTATCACTTTTAAAATGCCTGTTTTGTGCTTTACAATAAATAATATGAAACCTCCTGTGTCGGTAAGTTGGATATGTGGGTATATGCAGAATTATAGGATTGATTTGCAACGCTGAATCAAGGTACCTGTACACAAATGAGTTGGGTTTTTTTCCCCCCCCATAAACCTTGAGTTTAAAATCTTGTCATTAGCATGTTTTTCCCCTCTTGCAGAATAGCTGTAGATGGAGGATCTCTTTCATTCATTGTATTTTGCTGCCTAGCACCAGTAATCTTGATACCTTAATTTTCTTTCTACTTGATTAAATCTGCATGTGTTTAAGAAGATGATCTTTTGGCATACTTCCATTGCATTAACAGTGAAATTTCCTTTTATACATGACCACTGTTTCAGACCTGTGCAACTGCTATAACAGATAACTTGTTTTTAATTGAATACTTCAAAACTGTTCCTGCATAACTATTTTATGGATTTTTTCAGACTAGTTATAAAACTTATTTTAAGTGTCATGTGCTTAAGCCTTCAGTTTAAAGTAGTCCACTTCAAAATTCAGTGTAGAAAAGTCAATGTGGTAATGCATAGTAGTTACAAAAATGGCGTCTGTCCTTAAAACACTGTTTTGTTTGAGTGGTGGGAGTGGTTGAGAACTTCCTGCAGAGCAGATAACTTCTCTTTTTGTAAATATTCAAGTATTTGAACCAACTGATTATTTTTTTATATATACTTGAAACTTCTTATTGCTCTAATGCTCATACTAAAAAGCTGATTCTCTTGAAATCCTGTGTTTGCTCTTTGCATATTTATTGGCTCTTTGCATATATTAGACTACATGCACTACAGTCTGTCTTGCCATTGTCTGTTGAAGTGCAGGTTTGATCCAGCCAGTATAGAACTAGCTCTATAGGGGTGAGGAGGACTGTGCTGTGTATCATCCTTGATTGTTCCTTCAAGGAGCATTGCACTGTAAGTACATCAGAATGACAAATTGATGAACTGCAACAGTATCTTTTTGTCAATGTTCCACATAATGCAAATGCTGTACTTGTGTGATATTATGTTGGAATACAGTGCTGGTATCTTAGGAAATCATAATTGCTTCTTAATTCAGAAACGTAGGTTTGCTTATATATATACATACACATAATCTGAGTTTTGTGGGTAAGTATTCCTGAAACGTTTAGCAATAGCTAAAGAAAATCATGTTTCTGTTTATCTGAGTAAGAGTTTTTTTCATTAGTACTCCTGAGACAGCTGTCATTCAGTGTTTTAAAGTATGCATATCGTAACATTGAAGTCCTTGGAACCACTTGTTAGACAGAGTTGTCTTTGTTTTCAGATAGTTTGTGGATATGTAGTGATGTAGGTATGTTTTTAAGTAATTCTATAACTGCTAATTTCTTTAATTTTTGGAACACCATGTTGTTGCTTTGAGAATAAATTTTTTTAGGGTGGCTGCACAGAGAGGTAAAAGTTAAGGCTTGAAAACTGAAGTAGTTTTTTCAGGTAATCAGCAATGTATGTATTGTGCTGTAGAAATAGAAGGAATTATTTTTATCCCTTTTAAAATTAGGACTTATGCTGGTAGCTTGAAAAAGGCTAGGACAGTATTTGCTATCTTTAGTGTAGGGTATTAAGTTTAATAGTTCAGGTATTTTGCATGGTATTTTGTAGATAACCGTACAGAATGGTGCATTTATTATGTACTAAACTGAGCGAAATTAAATTCACTGGATTCTTTATCATTCACAAAATGGAGGCTGTTGATTTTGATTCATTTTAAGGTATAAAATCTTTATTAATTGCAAACAGTGCAATTATTTATACTTCACAGTGCCTTCCCAGACCTTCCACCTTAGGTTCTGCTGCAAAAAAGCAACAGGTAAGCACAACCTAAGGAAGTATATAAATTAATATATTTCAGTACATTAATGTTGTCCCTGTGAGATCTTTGTGGTTGTGTATTGAAAAGCAATCTGCTGCTTCCCCAAATGCATTGTTACTCACGGTTCCATTTGAGTGGAAAATCTTAAGTTTTTAAACAACTGTGTATATTTATAGGTAAATATGTATTTTTTCTTTTTTCTTTTTTTTTAAGAAAAGATTATTAGATTGCAGTAATTGAACTTGATCAGAATAAGTAATTTTTTTTATTTTACCTCAAATAGATAATTGTTGCAATTGAAGAATCAAAACCTTTAAAATATGCAGGAATTGCTTCGGTTAGAAATGTCAACAGCCTTCACAAATGTTTTTTTAATAGGGCACTATTCCCACTTAAACCATAAGACCTAAATGTAAAGAATGACTTTTTGTTGTTATCACTGAACTTGATAACTTGTCTTACAGTTATAGTGTGTTAGTGGAATCTTTAGATAACTTAGTTTGCTTATTCATACTTGACATGGTAGGAAAAGAGATTTTGGAGTTTTAGATGAGTATGTTTTAACTGAAAAAGCATGAGCACCAGTTAAATCTTAACAGTACAGCAAATAATATTTTATTGCTATAGCAGTCAGTGTATCCTGTTTCTTGATACTTTTAACTGAATTGCTGAATATTTTGATAGTATAAAATGTTAAATGTCTTACAGATGGTCTGGTACAGGTTTTTGTTCTGAGCTTTTGTTGTTGGTTTTTTTTAGCTTAACGTAAAGCAGCATCTATTTGGTTCTTTTTGTTCATTATTCTGTTTCTAAAATGTGCTGCTCCTCTTTCAAAAGTCCTGCTTATCTGTACATCAAAGAAAAATATTGAAAAATACTGCCTTCATTTTCACACACAGTGCTGAAGATGCTGCAAGCACCAAATCATAGCTCATAGAATCAGGTCCTGAGATAGTTACTACCAGTAAAGAGGAATCCTTTGAGTGTATGCCATTGGTGAGCCGATGAGCATGGACCGTAGAAGGGCTCCATGTAGAAGGTAAAATTGGCAAAAGCATAACAGATTTGAAATGTATCCCATACATAATGATGTAGGGTATAATTTTTGTTTTGATCACTTTTCATTCTTTAAAGTATTCTTTGTTTGACCATAAATGTTCCATAATCTGTTAAGTTTTTTGAACTGTGATTTAATAATCTAAACCATCTATTTTACTTTATATTCTTCTAAACAGCCAAGCTAATTTTTGAACTGAATTAATAGTTGTGCTTCAGTTTCTCAAGCCACTTAGTATTTCATCTGTAGCTTAACATGTAACTTTCTTTTTGACATGAGAAGAGGGTAGGTGTGTACCATTTGGATTTTGATACTGTGAATTTAGTGTGGGGGTGAGTCATTTGTTCACTTCCTTTTTACATGGTACTTTTTCCTTCAACTGTTACTCCTAAAATATCTTGAACAGTCTTTCAATTGTTAATTTAGCCTGTGGGAGGAGATAGAGAAGAAAAAGCAGTGTATTGGGATGTTGCTAGTGTGTGGAAGGTGAGATGTTGTTGTGTGTAGCATTTGAGGTGCATTGGCTTCCAGCTTTCTCACTCCGGGGCTTACAGGCATGCTGATTTGTGCAGAGCATAGTGTTTATTTTCCAACTCTGTCTCCAAACTCACAGTTCCTGGGACAACAGTAGATTATTGGAGTTACCCCAGTAGCCAAAAGATAACAGGACTTCCGTAGAAATGCAGTGAACTTGTCCAAAAGGTGTCTTGAAATGTTTCCTGCTTACCCCACCCTCACCCCTTAGTGTCCCACAAGGAATGTGATGAGTAAGAGAAGTTTTGAAGGGAAGCATAATGTTCCAAGTAGGAAAAGCATTTTCATATCACTTTCTGCAGCCTATACTTTACTAGGACATGGAATAAAATACCAGGTGGATATTCTTTAGTGTAGCTAAATTAGAAGTCATCTGTTTCACTTGTCCAGGCAGACAGGATCACGATTCACTTGCACAGCCTTGAAGTATTTCATCTTGAAGTATTTCATCTTTTTACTAGTGGTGTTTTATTGGATGGTAGAAACTGTTTCTCCCCTGTTCTCTTGCAAAGTAATTCTCAAGTTTTCCATTGCATGCTAAAAAGCTTTTCCATTTTGCTTTTTTTCTGGAAGTGGGGGGAGGAAGGGAGGACTGGGCTTTTCAGAAAGCATACAATTGACAGGATTCCCTCTTCCCTAGTAATAGCTTATGAAACTCTTGTGTATGCGCAAATATTTCTCTTGCGTGCATGTGAAATGCCTTTTCGTTCTGAGAAAAGTGTTCTCTGCAGAAACTACCCGTGTGTAAACAGAAGATTGGCTTTAAAAGGCAACTGTGATGGGAACAGTGTCTTAGGGAGATGCAGCTTGGACTTGAGGTAAATTGAATGCTTTACAAAAATGTGGTTTTGAGCTTGCATTGACATTGTATGTAATATGGGTATACATTAACTGTATAATGGTTTTTGTATGGTTTTTCTCAATAAATGTAAACTGATGAATAATAATAGCAATGTTTTTGTCTTTTTTATGCTCCTATCCCTGCCTTTGTTATTTTGAAATAACAGCTTCAGAGGAAAAATGTTGTAGCAACCTGTACTTCTGTGAATGAATATCACCCACAAGAAATAAAGTAAAATATTTATGTGGTTATTAGGGTAAATACTGATTCAAAACATCATGCAGCTTGTTACCATTTTTTTTGTTGAGGCAGAAGAGTAATTTTCAGTAGGCAGCTGTACAAAGAGTCAGCAGATTCAACCACAGGAAACTTTTTTTGAAAAGACTGCATAAATTTAACTTACTGCAGCTTATCCTGCCTTTATGTCAAGGCCTATACATGTGTACTTTAATTTAAAATGTGACTATTTTTTTGTAAAGTTACTCTTCCAGAAGCTTAATCTGAATGTTTCAAATGGTGTTAGCAGAGTGACATGAATGTTGATGTCAGGAGGTGTTAAATAGTAGCCTTAAGAAGACAGTGTTTAGAGCTGTGGCAATAAATTTTACTGCGTTAAGATTGAGAAAATAGGCACTTCATGAAAATAATTTTCTTAAAGCTTGTTTTTTACCAGCTTAAAATATGAGCCAATCATAGATGTCACTACCTGTTCTCATGTCATTAATCAATGGAAAAAATCAGAACTTTCACAAGCAAATGTTGGTACTTTGAAGACTACTACAAACCTAAGGGAGATGGTTTTTATTTGAGATGGTCAGCGGCATAGGTCGATCAGAGCAGAACAGTTTCAATGCAAGCCCAGTTTAAAGCGAAGGAAGTAATGCTCCTTGAAGCAGTGGTGAGCAGTTACATCATCTTTTATTCTTCAAAAATAGTACACTTGGGTTTTTGAAGATCATCAATAAGTATTTCCTTTGCCAGTTCAGTGCCTCTGGGATAAAGTAAAACAGCTTAAATATTCAGTGCTCATGCAAGATAACACCGATAGATTGACACTACTACACAAGTTTCCAGATCGTGTATTCAGCTTTATTGTACTACACAACAGTTGGTCTTCAAATGCTGGAGTACTATGATAATTCAGCTTTTTCCTTTAGTTGATCTTTCATACATTGATTTCTTCTTTTTAGCCTTTGATACTAATTTTTGTATTGAGTAGGGAACTCTCGCAATTTGAAGGGTATTCTTATCTGATGCAGGAATGACAAATTAATGCACATCCTTGCTTTCTTTAGTTGGCCCCATCAGAGAAAGAGATAATGCAGTAAGAAAGTTGAGGGGAAGAAAGATTCCAGCTGAAGTAGAGCATTAGTAGTCATCAGCTAGAAGACAGAAAAAGGGTTAAGAGAGACAGGTAGTTAGATTTTCATAACAAGAAAGATGCAAGAATTTGAGAAGTAAGCAAATGAAAATGCTAGCTCTTACTTTCAATGGTGAGAATACAGGTGCTAGCAGCTGAGCCTCTGTTGTTGACTGCTTTACACATATATTCCCCTTCATCTTCTGGGAAGGTTTCTGGCAAGTAAAGGCAGTAGGTTTCTCCTCTTTCAATATATTGATAGTCCTCAGAGTCCTGCAACATTTCCCCTTCAAACCACCATGTAACTTCAGGTTTTGGTTCTCCAGTAATTTTAACTGTAAATCTCACTGGTTCACCATCAACAACTGATGTGTTTTTCAGTGACTTCTTGAACCAGGGAGCTCCAGATCGAGCTTGATCCTCATCTTCACAAGTAGAACCATTAATAATGCTTCCCTCTTCTTCTTCTTCCTCTTCCCTTTTCTGTTTTAAAATAAGTTGATTTAGAACATTTAAAGTGGCAATAGCACTATGACTGCTAGTGGTAGCTATTTGATTACAAGTTACTGTGTTTCTGAGAAGGAAATTCCACATTTGTCCTCACTACATAACAATGCACCCAATCTGGATATGCCACAGGCAGTAAAACACGTTTTAATGAGGCTGGAATGTTGGTGTAGAATACAGGCACGAATGTCAATTCCATCTTCAGGTTATTCAAGGGACGTCACGACCGATTTCTTCGCAGTGTCTCATACTCTTCTGCAAGTGTTCAGGCCAGGTTGGATGGAGCTTTGAGCAACCTGATCTAATGGGAGGTGGCCCTGCCTACATCAGGGAATGTAGATGATCTTTAAGGTCCCTTCAACCCAAGCCATTCTTTGATTTCATGGGGAGTATGTGAAAACACCAAAAACAATTTTATATTAATGCAACAATTCCTAGCACCTGCTAGAAGGAGTAAAACATTCCTTTTGTATCTCTGGTAGTGTTGCCAGCAGTGGAAATTACAGTGGTAAGCTAAGTTAAATGACACAACTGGAGAATATTATTTTGCAATTTATACCTTCTGTAATGCTGCATCAATTTCTTTTTGTTCAAACTGCATGCGTAGTAATTTCTGTTCCTCAATCCTCCTCTGCTCTTCTTCTTCTCTGGCCCTTGCCATTTGCTCAAAACGAGCCTTCATGTTTACTTTGTGAGTAAATGGAGCCTCAGATTTCTTGGCTGGTGTCACATCTACATTGTCATCCTTGGGAAAAAACAATTTAAAACAGGACTTAAATATTATTTATTACCTTTGACATACATGATAGTAAAACTAGTTTTGTGTTCCCAGAGGTTTTTTTACCTAAGGAAAGCCACACAGAAACCTGGTTTTTTTCCAGAGGTTTGTTTAATGAGTGTAGTTAGTCTCATAATAGTTCATCCCAGGGATAGGACAAGTTTTTTGCAAAAGTAATTTCAAAAATGATAGGTAAAAAAATACTCCTGAAGTTTTATTCATATAGAATTGAGCACTTCTTGGCAATTGTAAATCCTCAGTGACTGGAGTTTTATGCCATTGATGTAGTTCAACACCTAACATGGTTGACCTTATGAAAACAATTAGTGTCAATCATTAAATTAAAAGTTTAAAAATAAGACAGGGTTTGAGCTGATGCTGAACTGACTGCTGTGGAGAAGAGCCAGAATGAGGCTTAGATCAGGCTTGGAACCGTTAAAATTTTATGCTCTGTCGCAAAAGTTCACACTGGGCTTGTGGATCACAGACCACTTTGTTGATGAGCTACACTGATAGCTCCATTTCTTGGGGTTTCCCCTCTGAAAAACTGAAGGTTCTGAAGTACGGATAAGTAGGCACCCTCTTGTGCTCTATGCTGATGAATGAGTAAACATGACAGAGACCTGGATCTTCAAATGGTATAGTTTGGGTTTGGTAATTGAATTTTTTATTCAATTCATGCAGTGGAGAATGAATTAAGAGTTCAGAAGGAGAAGCAAGTCAAGTGATTAATAGATTAATTCTCAGATATAGATGTTTTAAACCCTCAGACTGGCAGATTTCAGATTAAGATGCTGACTTGAGGGCTTTGAGCAGAAAAGCAGATCTCTGCTTGGCCAGTGACTGTTTGTTTTAGGGATGCTGAGGTGTGATATCTTTAAGCATCCAAAGGAGGGAAGAGGAAAGAAGGAAAAACATAATTCTGGAAACAGAGCAAAATTTGATGAAAGCAGCAGCGTTGTCCACTCCTGAATCATTAGTGTGCTGGCTAAGTATATCATTAACATACACAGAACGCAACTTACCTCTTGAAATTTTTCAGCTTCCCTTTCTCTTATTTCTTCATCCATTGCTCTTCTCTTTGCTCGTTCTTCTTCAATCTTCTTCTGTATTTCTTCTTGAGACAATTGTCCTATTTTTTCAAACTTGCTTTTTAAGTTCTTTGCCTGAATAGAACCGCTTCTCTTTAGCTTCATTAATTCTTCATATTCTTTGCTTAGCTCAAAAGTTTCAGACTCTTCTTCCAGCTGTTCAGAAATTACAGAACATGTAAGATGGAAAATGCCCTCATTAGTTTTACTACCCATTCTCCCCACAGATGGTATCATTCAATACATTACAGTTCTCTTAGTTATTTGAAATCAGTACAGAGACCTTTCCCCTGTAATTTTTTTTTTCCTTGCTATCTCATGATGAATTTATTTGTATCATATCTCAACTAGATAACAGATTTTGAAATACCTTGCTTGAATATGCCGTTTGTTTAAGGGTTGCTGTCAATAAACTGCCCTTCACTGACTCAGAAAACCAGGCACAGACCAATACAAAAAACTTATCCAGAATCCAAATTCACTTCTACTTACTTGCAATATGACATGAAGTAATCCTCTAAAATACAGCTGCTTTGTTAAACAAAAAAATATTGCCTTTTTTATCTTTTTTAAATTCAGTAAAAAGTAAATGACATTTCAGGATGTCGTGGCTGGAAAAGAAAGGGCAGTTGTGGATTCTGTAGTCAAACCACATCTGAAGGTGTAATTACTGATGTTTTTCTCCCTCCTTTTATGACCTCTGGCTAATTGTAAAGATGTCCATGCATTTTAGCTGGATGTCCCTGTATCTCCCTGCTTCCCCAGGATTAGTTGAGAACATCACAAGCTAGAGCCTTTATTACTTGCTCGAGCTTTGCAACAAACAATAAATTAATGCAGTTCTCCAACACTCAAAAGGGAGTAATAAAGAATTGCTACCCACAGCCAAATTGAAGTGTAAAGTTCATGAATGTGATGTTTTGAACATTTGGGATGTAAAGCAGATTTTGTGTGTGATTTTTAAAACCAACTGTGACAGTCTTCAAATCCTTGATACACCAATTAGAAAAAAATTGAGCCCACTGTATTTCTTTTCTCGTTAGGTAGCACAGTATTTCCCTGAGGTAAAGCAAGAATTTTGCCCTTTCCTGCTTTTATTTTTGTATTGTCTTTTGGGAACTAGATATTTCTGTTCTCCAAATAGCATAAATATTATCTAATCATTTTAGTAGTACTCCAGAATTTTCAGAAATTACTACAAAACCAAGTTACAAATTTGTAACTGTGCTTCTAAGGTGGCAGAGATAAACACATTTTCCTGGTAGATTAGTGATAAAAATATCCTTATATACAATATTTTAAAAATAAGGTTTTCTATTTTTCTTTCCTTTCTCATAATGTTGAATTAACTTAAAATTTCTTTCAAAGGAATTTTTATTTACAGTCTTAAACTTTGAGATATTAGTAATTAACTGATCTATTTTATTTTTATTCAGAGCATGCTTAACATACAGTTTTATGTACAAACCTGTCCCATTTCTTGTCTCAGCTGTTGAAATTCTTGCCTTTCCATTTCTAACTTTTGCCTACGCTCTTCTTCTGTGCGCCTCTTTTCTTCTTCCATTTTTTGTCTCAGCAACTCCTCAAAATTAATTTCCAGTTTACCAGGTATGAGAGATTCTTGAGAAAAGGTTTTAAACATTTCTGGTGATTCATCATCCAGCACCTGCTGGAAATTCAGAGCATTAATTATATCTGTGCTGAAATCACAGCACTATTCAGACACTTCTGGTACATAAAGACACACGACTACTTTGTCCCATCTGCCCCAGTACAGAAAGGTGCACTGTGCCAGTGTGGGTATTCCTCTGTAATGTTGTAGGAGGGAGTGGTTTGGGGGGGGTTGTGTTTGACTTTAACTACAAAGCTAAACTTTTATAATGAAGATGAAGGTGTTTTCTAAAATGCAGTAGTTTCCCTCTTTGAGGGAGGATGCCCTCTAAATGCACCTTTAGGACCTGAATCAATTCATTCTTGTTTACTTCAGACTATCATTAGACAAAGTGTTTGTGTTTAAATGTCATTGCTCTTAATGCTGAAGTACATTTATTTGTAATCTTTTTTTTAAGCAATCTGAATTATATTCCTGTTCTAAAGCAGTATTAGTCTTCTCAGTAACGATAAGTGAACAGAATGTTGAGAGAAACCTCCTCTTTGTGCAGAAATAGTTTAAGCTAAGTTATGTGGCCAGTTTTTTGGTTTATACACCCACCAGCAAGGGTTTCCTACTTGCCCTGTCCCTGGCTTCAGAGTAGGGTTAGGCTTGGTTGGCATTAGGAGCAGCTGGCTCATCTTTTAGACTAATTCGTAAGATAGTAGGGCCTAGGGAAGGCAGTTCTCATTACCTCCAAAGCAGGAAGTGTAAGAACTAATGTTTTATCAGACTGAATGTGTTGAAGTACTAAAATATGAAGCTGAACACACTACAAAAGCAGCCAGTAGTTACAGTGAGTGATGCAGGAATTTTTGAAGTAAGTTTGTGATAAAATTTACATGAATGTATGTTTGTGCATGTAACTATATAAGCTTGCTAACAGAGATTGTCTCAACAGGAATGTTCTGTAGGTAAAAGTGAGGTGAGGTACTGATCAGGTACTGAACTGGAGAGTGATGTGGCTTCTGGCACTATTTAATCATGTTTAAAAAGCCTTGTGGCAGACCTGAAAGAGCTCAATGTGCCCTAAGTTGTAGGCATTTCCAGCAGCAGTAATCAGTCAAATGCTAGAAGTAATTAAAGGGGCAACATTTCCATTTGAGAAAGTGTTCTGACTATAAAGGGACAGAAAATTTCTAAAAGAGCCTTTGGCACTACTTCTGTTTATTGCTACTTACTGCCATTGTAACCCACACCTTTCAGTGCTCTTGGTGTCATCCTGCTTCATACCACCCTCTTGACTTACTTTGCCCGTATCCTCTTTATTTGCCACAGCTCTTTCAGTAGCTTTTTAGTCCAATCCCACTCAAATTCTATTCACTACAGATGTTACTCAGATTTTCCTTCTGAGTAAGCTTACAGCTGGACTTCAGCACCACCACTCCTTCCATTCTTCTTTTGTTTTGTGTAATATGAGCATATTTGTTGAAATTGTGTTACGGAGAAGTGAAGCCAAAAAACAAAACTGTGAACTCTTTCCTATAATGAAAACAATGCTGCATAGTTTTCAGACTACTGATGACTAAGTTAGTAAAGAAACATGAAAGTCTCTTGCTGGTGATGCATTGTTTCCTAAGCATCAATTCAGAATTTGCCTGCAAGCATGCCAAAGCTGTGCATGTGAGCAAACACCAGTAGCTGTCTCTATTTCTGCCCAAGTTATGAAAAGACAGTGAGCTGCCTTCTCCCTGGTTAAAAAGCACAAAGGTTCAGCTGAGTTGTGTGATGTACAAAACCCCTGTGCTTAGTTCAGTAAATATTTTAGCCGTTTTTTGTGAAAGTAGGCTATACTTTTTTTTTCTGCAAAGTGGAAACTGTTGGTTGTGAGAAACATTCCTGTAACAACCATTGTTTGCAACACAGTCAACAAATATTCAGAGGGCAAACAGGGAAATAATTTTTTTTCATTTGTGCTAAGACAGGTTGTTTTTGCAGTCTCCACTAGAAAAAGACTGATGGGGAGGAAAGACAATTGCGTCAGTGTAAAAGTGATCACACTGATGCTGGGGAGCATGCAAATAGCACCAGGAAATGTGAAATAGGGAGATCTGAAAGGAGGTGGCATTTGTGTTTTCCAGCCACAATACTACCATTTCTCTGTGTATACTTCCAAAACTAAACTAAAATGAATGAACATTAAAAATTTCCTAGAACAACAGCTTCATGTACATTTTTACTGCCTTTGAAAGAGAGGACTGTTACATTTTTAAACATTTTAGGACCTATCTGCATTGCTGCTACATTTTGTAGCCATGGAAAATAAGGCAAACAGGGTTATATGCTGTTACAAGTAGTAGAAAATGTAGTATTGGTATTCAGGATGATACTTAACAGAAAACTTTCAAGTACATAAGTGCTGAAAATATATTTCAGTAATTTTTTTAATTTCAGGTCACTTTCACTGTCTGCAGGTAGAGCAGTCACATCTCTGTGCTGCATCTGATGGGTTAAATGCTGTTTATCAGTGAGATTTTTCTTGCCTGGACACTTGAATTTAGTTTCTTGCTACACTGAGGCCAAAAAAAGAGTTTCTCAAGAAAGCAGGAAAAAACCGAAGCAGCACCTACTTTCTGTGCTTCCTTTAGTTCTCTACTGCCTTTTCATATACTGGCAGAAGTCTCCAGTAGCATTCCTTTGTTGGTTTGAGGGTATTTTTAAGTGGTTTTATGTTCTATTTTCTTTCTTTGGAGATACAGACAGACACTATTTTTCTGTACAGTATCACATGAAATTTGCATTGTAGATTCTCTAGGTCGTCTTTCAGCCCACAGGTCTTGTCTTTGGCCCAATTTCCAGGCAGAGGGAGCCCTGCCAGCAATATCAGTACTCATACAAAGTTTTAATTTCTCTCCCAAGTATTGCTTTGAGTGATTTAAGAAAATGTTATTGGGCATGCACTTGGTCCTCCCCAATTCAACCACAGAGGACATTGGAGGAAGATGCTACCAGATGACTGGGTTATTCCTCAGTTCCAGACTGGCATGTCCTGCCCTCCCTTTTGAAACAAACACTACTTAGTTGTAGTTTATACTTGCATCATTTAATACTGTTTTCCTGATATCCACCAATAAGTAACTGGCTTATAACCAAAAGCCTCCTGAATCTTGAAGTGGTTGGAGTAAGTATGAAGACCACAGTTAAAAGCGCTGTGGCTATTTTTTTTTAATATAAATAATAGTTGCCACCCTCTGAAACTGGGCATCTTTCTCTGCTTTCAGGTAGTGTATGTGAGTCCTAAGCCCCTGAAAATTTGTCTCCACTATAATCCTAACTCAAACTTTAGAACTCCTGGCATGTGACAGTAATCTGTATTTGTCAAGGGAAGATAGTATTGCAAAGTGTTCTAATGGTAAACACCACAAGTTATTTGTTCTCTGAACAAGCATTAAAAACATCAAATAGCTAGGTTCAGCCTTCTTAATTTTTCCTCCCCAAAGAGCCACAGATGACTGGAAGATTCACAGTTGCAGTGAGCATTTTTCTACTATGCCATTAACTGTGATTTAGCAGTAAGAGATGATTGGTGGACACTCTGTAAAGGCAGGGAGGTAAACTTGGAGCTATAAAAGAATGTGCTCTCCCAAAAAAACCCAAAACAACAAACCCTTCTTGTGAAAACGTTTCGCTTCCCCGGTTTGTTGCATCTAGCATAATAATACCCACTGGATACCCACTGGAAATAATACCTGGTTTTGACTAAATTATCTGAAATCCTCTCTAGGCTTGCTGTGAGGAAGGATTGTTCTCTGATGATTTTTGGTAAATGAACTTGACTAGTTTACTCCATTACCTTCTAATAAATAGTAAGGTGAACTGATTAATGAAGGAGTGGAAGCATGTATTCCTAACTTTATTTAAAGCTTATTCCCAGCTTCTTTCCAGTTTGAGATTTAGGTAAAAATTAAGTTCTGTGCTAAACCAAAATACCATACCATGTTTTTCCTTGCTTCAGCAAATGCTCTTTTCTCCTCTTCTATGCGTCGTCGTGCATCCTCTTCTGCTTTCCTCTTCTCCTCTTCTCTCCTCTGTCTTTCTATCTCCTCAAAACTGAGTCTGAGTTTACCAGGGCGAAATTCTTTAATAGCGTTTTCAGACTCTTCATCTCCACCTTCATTTATCTTAAAGAGAATAGGAAGAGGAAAACATAAAAAGCATTTACCCAAACAAAAAAAATATCCTTTATAGTAAATAAATACTCTGTTCCCTTCTGACCTTTTATAAATAATGTTTTCTCCTTGGGGAAAAAAATGTATCAAGAGTTAGGTTCCTATGAGAAACATTTTTATCTTTGTTTTAGCCAGGGGAGGGAGAAAAGAAATTTTCAGTATCCTACATGTAGCTTTTATAATTTTTAAAAATCTCTTGAGTGTGTAATTCAAAGAACAATGTGTTATCAGGAAGAGGCTGAACAGTTAAGTACATACTTTATGGTCTCACTGTTGGATCATTTACTGTAAATCACTCTTCATTCACTTTATTTACATCGCTTTCATAGACATTTATACCATCAAGTCTTTTTGTTTGTATAGAAATTGTTTTCATCAGTGCACCAGTGAAAGAAATGCTGTAGAGTCTTATAGCAAAACTGAATCAGTTAGCATTTTGCTGTTATTCCAGACTGAGATGTTTGTTTCTTTTCTTTTTAGACATTTAATCACTGAAGAAAAGGAATTGAGATACTCTGATCTCTTCACTATGGCTTCTCTCCAGTGAACACTCACCTGCTAAGAGAAGCCTGTGGTTTGCAAACTGCAATCAAGAACCACTTTCAGAGGACATCCCTGAGTACTTTATCTGTTAGTGGAGGAAGTGGACTGGGAACTGTCAGAGTACTGATAATCCAGATCTCTATACTGTGAGCAGCCATGGGACTGGTATGTGGGGTAGCCCATTAGGGAGTTAGAGAAATCTTTTATTTGAAATCCATAAGGGAAAAAATTTAAAGAATTGAAGGAAATTAACCGCTGAATTCTTAAGAAAAATAGTTACTTCAAATTTTGACAGCCACTGGTCAGCAGGTACAGCTGCATGTTAGAAAATTTCTTTTGATGTGGAGAATTTGTAAATTATTTCATATTACTTGATAAATAAATGCATTAACATAAGGAAGAGAGATGTGAACTAATCTTTAGTTAGAACACCTAAGTGACTTCACGAAGTTCACTCTCCTTCAGTTTCTTCCCTCTTCTCTTTCACTAGAATCCCTTGCCCAACCCCAAACAAAAAAGAAAAAAGTGCATTATTGACATAATGGCAAGGTTATTGGTGTGAAACAACAGTGATTTTTTGAAGGTGGAGATGAAAAAGTAAACTACAATTTGGGTATCTGCCTAAACGTAGAACTTTCTCAATATGGACCAGTTGGGAATTTGTGTGTTTCAGCTTTCTAGAAGTTCTGTATTGTTGGTTTTGTTTAAGTTTGTTTCTGTAGAGTATAAATGTCTTGAATGTTTTTGAAATATAATCAAAATAGTGATCTACATCTGTTTTTCCAAGACTGTTCATGCATAATTATACTCTGTTACAGCTAGCAAATTCCTATAAATAATATTTTCCAAGTTTTTATGTAAGATTAAAATCTCATTTCTTGTTAATCTTGTTTGTATGTGAATTTTGTATGTGAATTAACAAAGTCATAGTGATCATGACTGAACAGGGGGAAAATATTCAAATACTTCAAAAAAGCAATTGGAACTGGAGTATGGTAAAGTGACGAAATACTAACTAAACTATCTGGTTATCTTAGGTTAATACTGAGTGTATGAGTCCTTCAGTATGATCAAAGAACAAACTGTAGAGAGGTCTCTTTATAGCTGGTCTAATACAGCTCTGACTTATGATAAAGAACACATGGAGGCAGCTCTCCAAGTAATATAAAACAGGATCTGTGAGCTGCATTTCTGACAATTAGGGGGACTTTATCTAGTAATTTATAGTATGTTGTTGTTTATGTCAGTACATGCAAGAGAGCTGATGGTTTTTTTGCCTTTCTTCATAAGAGGAGAGTTGTAATCGATGTATATTTCTATCACATTTACAAATAAATATGAGGATAAGAAATAGCATTCTGTTACTATGGAATGTTTGCATCAAAAACTGGTTACTGAACCATCTGCAGCACTATTTCAGACCAAAACAGCCAGCTACTCATCTCCTTGAAGGCTTACAGCTTAAGATACTACAGCGTGTAGATAGAAAACCCACTAAGTTGCTGGCAAAATCAAAACACCTGTATTTCTTGAGTTTACTGAAAGAATGTCTAAAGTATTATGCCAGTGTGGTTACTGAGTTAAAGCGAAGGTCAAAAATGTCTTTCAAAAACTCATTTTCGGACTCTTAACAGCTTGAAATAAAGTTAAGGAATAAGAAAAAAGAAGAATCACATACAGAAAAGAAGGCAAAAGCATATCCTAAGTGCAAATTCTGTACCACCATGAACATAACATGTACTTACCATTCGCTGTCTGGCTTCTTCAAAGGCACGTTTTTCTTCTTCCAAACGCTGTCTTGCTTCTTCCTCTGCTTGCCGCCTTTGATTCTCCTGTCTTTGTCTTTCCAGTTCTTCAAATGTGACTTTCAGCTTACCAGGGGACAGAGGCTCTTGAGTTTCACTGTTTTCATTTTCACCCTGTGTAAGAAAAATGAAACGGTCATATCTTAAGCCAATAAATATCTATTATATAGGTATTTTTGGATGACTGGTTTACCTTGACAAATGAAAGGCACTTGGGTTCCTTAAGGAATTGGTTTTGTTCCTCACATTTTAGCTTCACTTCTTCATCCTGTGTCTTTCTTTGTTCTGCTCTCTCCTTTCCTGTGTTCTCAGAGTTTATTTTCATCTTCCCAGGTGTCCTGGTGCTTTTTACAGGCACTACTGTAACTAGCAGTGAATCATCCCCTTCCTGTCCAAAAAGATATTTATTGTATTTTCATGAAACTTGACTTCTAGATAGACTCATTTCTTAATGAAACTGATGTTTTAACCTGTGTGTGCCAAAGCTTCCAAAAGATTTACTTGTGTTGAGTATTACCTACAAGAATAAATCCATCTGCCTGTGACAGTCACTGGTTTTCTTCAAATAGCTGAAGAGTATCAAGACTGAATTATATTTTAAGCATAACTGTTGGCAAATTACTTCTTTATAGATTTGCACTAACTGTTAGCTATAAAAACTCAAGGTTTGGAAAAGAACAGGTGTAACTTTGTAGAATAAATACAATTGGTGAATAGACAGCCATTGTAACCACACTCTACTTCCAGTCTTTACATTTATTATGTAAATGATAATAAACTGTGGCTGGAGTAAGCCAATAGCTCAATAGAGAAATACGTAATTTGTAATTTCTAATATGTAATTTGTCAGGTACAGTAATTGTTTTTTGAAGGATGTTGCTTCAAATCTATTTGTACAACTTATTTGTTATATTTTACCCATATTTTTTCATACTGTTGAATAAATTAAAACTGATGAATTTGGGGGGTTAGTTTTTTCTTTCCAAAACTGTAGTAGAGCGTGATTTTCTGTGTTAGTGAAAGACAATAGGACCTTTGGACCCAGCTTTTTGAAATTGAACATTTATTTGCAAGACTTAAAATCAAAACCCATATGGTAAATTAGTAAAAAAAAATTAAAAGTTAACTGAGTGAGGTGTTCAAACATCTGCATATTGTAAGAATCCCCCTTTAATTTCAAGTTTAAGGCAAAGAGCTTTTAAGATAATTCTTTGCAAAGTATCATTCCCAGTATATATCAAATAATTCTGGTGGCTCTGAATATTTACATTTTAGATGTTCTTAACTAACCACAAAGTATTCATAGTCCAGGCTCTGTTTCAGACTTCAATATATTGGTTTAAAGTACAGATATAGTTCCATACACGTTAAACATTTTTTAGCTCCTTGGTTGAACTTTAATTAGGTATTTATGTGCTGCTTTCTAAGTTTTCCCAACCCAAATTACAATAATAAAACAAAGTGAATAAAAATGTAGGTGAACATTTCTTTAAAAAAATCTGATTACCTCAGCTGCTGATTCAGTTCCCGTATTGTTAAAGTCATCAATCTATTAAATGAGAATTTCATATGATTACATTAATTTGGCTCTTTGCCTTAGAGTTGCAAACATAGAACTGGAAATTCTTTTTGTATCAGTGATATGTATGTAGCATGTAAATTCACAGCGATGGTAACGACTGAACCTCTGCTGGAATCCTTCAGACAGGTCAGCTTGTCGAGGAAGAGGCAACAAGACGTAAAACATCCCACAAAAAGTCTGCTAAAGCATTCTCAACACAGTGCTGAATCAAGAATAGTACTTGAGATGTCCATTCTCCATTTAAACATTCCAGAATTGTATAAAAAAAAAAAAATTTTTTAAATCTAAAGCAAAGTCATTGATTATTTCTGATTCAAGTGACGTTGTCTTCCCCTCAGCTTCTGAACAAAGCCTAATGCTGTGCTTACTTCCTATGGCATGTCTATGTTATGGTCTGAAACTAATATAGTTTTAAAAATTTTACATGTATGTACTTCTGCCTTGCAGGGTAGATTAATTGTATGCTAGATGCAATGCCAGTTAAGGTACAGTTTTAACAATGTTAGAAGTTCTAGTACAAAACACTATCCAAGAACTGACTTCTCCTTCAACACTGTTTTTCATTTCTTACAACAAATTCAAACCTAAATGAAGTACTACTATCACTTGATTAAATAGAAATTTTACTCTATCATTTAAATCTTTACTCTCACTGCAGTATTTGCAGCACTGAAGAAAACTTGCAAAAGGAATTAAGTGTGATATCCCTTCACAAAATTCTACAAAAGACAGAATTTGCTTTGTTGGCATCAACAAAAGTTGGAGTCTGTTCATATATATATGCAATGATGATTCACAAAATGGCAAAGGAATGAAACATGATCTGGATCTTCATGATTTATGATTTTTATTGCATTAGTGTCTTCTCATTTTTGCCTGCCAGTGGCATTTTCTACTACTTCTTGCTTGCCTTAGTTCATGTATCACTGAACTGTATTCACTAACTTATAAGCAAAGGTGGTCTAAAGTAAGAGTTGATAAAATACAAGAAACGTTTTCAAATTTGTTTAGTAAACTCACATGCATATGACATCAAAATTTGTGCCTGGTTCCTACCAGGTTTATGCCTGCCCAGTTTCATCTGTAACTCAATTTTAGAGCTTAAAAGAAAATTGTTACTGTAAAGAAATGAAGACTCTCTGAACATTATATCTCACTTCCACCCCACTGAGCATCTCCCACGTAAATCAGTACTATCTACTATCAGAAATCTTAAGATCAAATCTTTCTGATTAATACAAAACATTTTTCATGTTGTTTACAATTACATCCTGACTGTTGTGATCAGATGAACGTACCTCCTGTGCCTTTTTTGCTAGTTCTCTTTGAATTTTTCTTTTCTCAATCATATCTTGTTCGATTCTGCGCTTTCTTTCTTCTTCCGTTCTTTTTCTTTCTTCTTCTTGCCTTTGCTTCTCCATTTCTTCAAACTTGCCTTTAACGGTTCCTGTGGACATGAAATGCACAGCTCAGCAGTTCCATCTCATACTTACCCAGTGAATTCTGTGGCTTTTAAAGTCGAGCCTCTCTTACCTATTAGCTTTGGAACATAACCCTTTTCTATTTTAGACAGTTTGGTGTCATCGTCTTCATCAGATCCAAGCAGTTCTTTCATCTAGTTGATGAAACACAGAAAGAAGACTGTCTTTATAACTTGAATGAAACCCCAATACTATTGTCTTAAAATAATGTAAATAGATTTTCAGATATAATATTAAATATTAACACAAAATATTAGCAAAGAAAATAACCTCCTGCTTTCTCCTGTTCCATTCTCTCTCTCTAACATATTGTTCTTTTCTTCTTTGCTTTTCATCTCTAGATCTCCTTTGATTTCTTTCTTCCCTTGCTTTCTGCATAGCTTCAAATTTATCCTTTACATCACCCTTGTGAAGCTTGGGCACATAGGACTTTTGGACGGGTTTAGATGAAGAAAGCAGAATCTTGGTGAAGATATAGAAGAAATGAAGATAAGAAAAAGAAAGTTGAAACAGATGGACAGAAATAATCTGATAGGTTGGATTAGAAAGAATGCAAGAACATAAAACAGAAGTGCAATTGGTATTATGAACTTTGTGCCACGAGCCATCATCAGTTAAGCATCATTGTATTTGTTCATAAACAGTCATAAATGCTAAAATATCCAAAACAATGTTCAGCATTATATTAAACTATTAAATTAGATACAGATTTAAATTGTCTCTTTCAATCTTAAGCAGTCACCAAAGAGGCTCTCTGCCGCTAACATTTAAAAGAGATATAAAGACAGATGTATAATACAATATGTATGGGAGTTTTTCTGCAACACGTCAACAGCCGTCTATAGTTTTTAAATAAACAGTAGTATTTCTTAATTTAAAACCTCCAATACATTATATGCTTACTTTTTTAATATTTAGAGAAAACCAGAAGCCCAGTGATTTTATGTTATGAAGTGCAAAGATCGCTGGACTACCAGGGCTCTGATGCTGATAGAGCAAATGGACACTTCTTTGCCAGTGATTACTCTGTGGGTGTCCAAACACCAAAGGTTCCCACTTTCAGAACTACTGTGAAGTTTTCTCTTTTTACAGTGATGACAACGGGAATGTTCTCAAAAAAGTAATACTGAGAAAACTGGCTAAAAACATTCCATGTTCCATATTTTTCCACCTACACCAGAAGTTTTTGTTCCTGCTACTCAGTAAGTCTATGGAGAAGAAGAAATATTTGAAATAGGCTAGTATATTTACATTTTAGAATCAGATGTAAATGTTGCCCAGAATTTCGCCACCAACATTTAAAGCTTTTTTGTATTTCATTGCCTTTACTTTGCCCTCCTCTTTCATGTTTTTCTAATAACTTAATTCACAGATTCCATCAAATCTTAAGCTACTTACAAGTCCCCTTTCATTGTCTAAAAATAATGGCAATACCAGCAGACTTCCAGTATAATTGTCTTTTACAATTATTCGTAATTACTATTTTTGCAAGCATCAGTTGTAAATTATTACATTGCCTTGATTACTTTAAAATTGGTACATACCTCAGTTTTCTGTGCAATGTCATTCATGGTTACTGTATTGTGCTCTGCACCTGGTATGTTTAAGATGGCTTTCAGTTTCTACCTGAAAGAAACAGTTGTAGTTATATTCCTTTCTTTTCCTTTTAAATGATGCTTTAACCATCTTCCTGTAAATAAGTTTGCATAGGCTGAAATTGATGTATCACAATTTCACTTGGTCCGCTGAGGCTTTTGAAGACATGAATAGGTTCTAAGTATGCCACAGTAATTAAAAGAACAAGCTTATGATTCACTATTCATGCTCATAACTCCTGCATATAGTCCTAGATACTGGGTTTTAATTTTCATTAAAAAAAACTAACAACTTGGAGCCAAACCCTGGCTGCCCTGGCTGGTTGTTGCAACACTGCTGCTCCCGGTGCTCAGGGCAGCAGAAGGAATGTCCCCGCAGCTCCGGGCCGAGCTGTGAGCGGGGCTGCGGCTGCAGGAGCTTTGCCAGAGCTCAGGCCAGGAGCCCCCCGGCCACCCCGCGCTGCTGCTTTGCCTTTGTGCGGCTGCAGGAGGAGATGGCTGGGGGAGCCACCTGCGTGTCACAGGTGCAGCTGCATCTCCGGCCCGGGGAAGGCTCTGCCCTTCACCCAACGCGCCACTACAAAGTAATGCTTTCCCTTCTTCTAGGGCTGTTCCCCAGGGAGAAGTAGTGCTAAAAACTATGAAACGGGATAGGTAAGCCACGTACAGGTAAAGCATTCATGTAATTTGTGATCTGGAAATTGCATAGCATTTTTTAAAGGAAAGTTGTTAAAAATTTTAAAGTACACTATTTTCTAGGAAACTAACAGAAAGGTGCTTTTCTTTTCTTTTAAACTTCAGGTCTATCAGAGCTTGTGGGAGGACTGAAATCGTAACGTGACTCCAGTGCTACTGCTGTCTGTATGGTATCGATCCTCTGAGTCCCAGGAAAGCCTAAAAACTCAGTGTGCCAAGCATAGTGCAAATAAGAGCTCAAAGATTTGAAGTAAAAATGATGGAAAAGTAGCTTACCACTGGAAGGGACTTCTCACTTGTGGTTTAGAGGAAGTGAAGTCAGGGATTTTCATGATATGAAAAGTTAAGCTCTTATTCTTCAAATTCTCTAATTCTTAATTGCCAACAGATTATAAACACAGAAACATTTATGTGGCTTTAAAAATAATTAATATTAAGAGTTGTTTTCATGTAAACTCTTCAAAAATACACCAACATCACCAACACTCACCGGCACTTAGAATGGGATTCTAAGATATCTTGGGATGTTCTTCCCAATGAAAGCAGTCATAACATATGAAACAAGAACACTTAGCTACCAGCGCTTGCCCTGATTTACAAATTCTAAACTTTTCAAATTTGGCTTCAACAGAGATGTTCTGGAGAGCACTTTGGTGTTCCCTTTCAACAAGTCAGTATGGAAAGTCACACCACCCCAATCCCACTCCCTCATTTGTAGACTGATAGGAATCCAAGGCATTTCAGTTTCTCACTTGTGAGCACATGAACATACAATCACTGAGTGGCAGTTCCTATTGAGATTGTTTCAGGTCAGCAATAGCATGTTAAAATAGTGTGGAGTCTAGAAAGGCAGATAACTGCATCAGCATTCTGTAGCCTCAGGGTCCCTGTAGGCTTTACCAGACGCTTGTACACTGTGCAGGATTTGCACGTCTTTGTAAGCTTTAGCTGACTTCTATGCATGTAAGTAAAATCTCCACTGTGATCAGTATGACCTTAAAACTACTTAAAATCTTAACATTAGAGACAGTTCTCTGTTCTCTTCTTTTGCTACTCTGCTCTTTTAATGGCTCCTTCCCACTTGGGGCTGGCAACCTTTAGCCTTGTACTTAAAAAACAGCAGCTGACTCAAAGGTTTAGTGCAGGAACCCATCAGAAAACAAAGGATTGTCATGAACTTGGGCAATCCTTGCATTGAAGTAGCCTGGGACATAAAGACCTTTTACCCTTGACATGGGGCTGGAGCAGAGAAGGAAGACTCAAAGATAATCTTTGTCACAAGAAAGTCTGTTTCACCTCAACACCTCAAGGTAAGGTTACCACTAATCTTGACTGCAGCAATGTACCCCATGGATAGGGCTTCGTCCTGAAGTAATTTGAAAACTGACTATTCCAAAGTCTGGTTTATTATGTGCAGTGGATTTTAAGGAGAAGGTGATGTTCATGAGTCAAGACCTTTTCTTGAACCTTTCTGATAGTTTCAATTACCTGAACCTCTTGACAGTGGGATAACAAATCTCAAATTTTCCCTAAAAGTGCAAATGTTGGAAGAAACTTTCTTTGCAAATTCCCGCTGCCTGAACTTCCAAAATAGTGCCAGTGCAACAGGTTGTGGGCCTTCAAGATGGCAGATATGTTTCTGCCATTTGGAATACTGCCATACCTGCTATTACTTTAGGCTACTTTCCAGTTCATTGGCATCACTAACTCTTAATATGTTTGAAGGTTAGCCAGCTGGCTCTAAGGCATTTTGCCTCTGCAAGTCATCCTACCTCCACCTCTGATGCTAAAAGATATTGATACAAAGCACCAGCACATTGCTAAACATGATACCACCCATGTTTGCACTTTCATCCCTCTCCATGGCCATTAAACCTTGAGCAGGACTGGCAGCTGGACCCTGCCTCAGGCACCCCTCAGGGCAGATGAGTAATTTCCAATAAAGACAATACAAAATCTTTAAGAAAGAAAGAAGCACTCCTAGTTTTGGGTTAGGTCTATGAGGCAGTGACCACAGCTTCAGGAATAACCACTGTAGACTGAAGCTCCCTTGTATCTGCCTCACCCTCAGGAGAGGATCACAGTCAATGAATTGTTGCTGAGAAAATCCAAGTGGCTACATCAGAAGTCCTGACACAAATCGTGGAAGAACAGTGCCTTCCTCATCTGCCAATAGCTTTGCAAAAGTATGCAGTAATAGATTTTCCAACCCAAGAAACCTTGACCTACTAATTCCCTTTTAGATGAACTAGTTATATTTTTAAGTTATGCATTTATATGTATGTATTCTTGTTTTGTATCTTCCCAGAGTTCATCTAATAAAAGCAATTATTTTTTGAGACAACACAAGTCTTCCTGTTTAGTTGCTTACTTCAGAAACTATTTCTCCTCTTACAAAGCTGTCCAATCTTAATATTCAGTCTCATCTTTTATTTCCAAAGATCAACATAGCTCAGCAGAAGTTGTAACAGCTCCTCAGTGAAGCTTCCCACTCAAAAAAAATCCCAGATTATAATTTTGAACCTGATCAAAAAATGAGTTCAGCTTGTTACCCTTTGCGCACCCAGTCTCATCACTCCGGCATTCACCTGACGATAGTGTAATTTCTTTTCTCTCCACATTTTACCTTTCCTACAGTTAAATGACATATCTTTAATATGTTGATAATGTTAGTCTGGTGTTACAATGTTTATACCAGACCACAGGGTATACCAGACTAGAGGGCCCCTTTGAAAGGTCCACTCCTCGAGAAAAATTTAACCTGCATCCAGTGATCGATGGTTGCACCTCTGGAATTGGAAGGAAGAGAAAATGCCATTAGACTTGAGTGGCTGTAATGCAGAGAGGGATCTCTAAGTTCAAGTGAAAATTTAATACAAACCAGTAATGCATAGGAAACTGGGCAGCGGATTAGAAATATTCTGTAAAAAAAAAAATTACTGTTTTCAAACATCTCACTCATTTACTGTAAATGGACAAGTGATCACCTCTGATATGCCTTGACCTGTTAATGATCATAGCACTTTTTCAACTTTTCATGCAGCCACCCTAAAATCTTACTTCAGGCAAAAAAAAGTCAAAAAAGAAAACCATTCAGGGGACACAGAAAGTTTGATGGCCACAAGTCCCAAAATCCATCTCCTTAAATTTAATTAATTTCCATTTCTGAAAGCAGGTCAGAGTCCTCAATTGATCAAAAAAAGTTGTGCAGCTTTAACCAGACTGAAAAAAAAACCACCTTCCCATAAACAATAAAATTCCCTTTCTTTAAAAATATTCTTGTTTTTCAGGGGCATGATAAACATCTTCACATGAGACACAAAAAATACCAGCACTTCCCTGAACTGAACACCACTCTTTACAATAGGAGTATGAAGTCAGAACTTTAAAAAAAGGTCCTGTTCCTCTGTGATTTCTCCTTTCGGGAGGCCCCCTGCTCTCCTACTGGGTACTGTGAGTTATAAATAAGCCCTTCGTGGCACAGGCTAAGTTACGTTTGCCATCTGTCTCCTCTTTGTGATCCACTTGCAGGGAAGACTCCATTATATAAGAAAACCATACTGTGAGAGTTGGAAACTCACTACTTGCAGCCAAAGCGCCAAGCAGAGGCAAACACAGTCCACAGCACTGAAATATTTAACAAAATATTAAACAGAACTGGAAAGAGGAGGGGAAATGGTCATCACTTATGTCACTACCAGTTGTTGTACCGAATTACAGATACTGAAGTAGATACTAAAATTATCATGCGTAGAGGAAGATCCTGAGCTGGCATCAACCATCAGCTCCACTGAAGCCAGTGAGTTATGACAATTAATACCAGCTGTCTAAACTTCATGATTTGTATAAATGCAAAATGCAAAACTACTTCCACTCGCTTGTATTTCCTTCATTAAGTCGTTATAATTAACAACCAGAATGCTTACCAACAAGTGACCCAGATAATTTAATTTCAAACACAATCTTTTCCTCAATCCTTGAATTTATCACACTTCAGTATTTATTGAGAGTCCCATTTTGTTGTAGAATAGTCCTTGCAGGTAGGGTGTCATTCATAAAAACATACTTATTATAAAGGATGCCTAAGCTTTATATAGCTATAAACACTCCTAAAGCAACAGTGCCATTCAGCCCAGCTGTTGAAAAATGTAATCACCCTTCTCTGTACAAAAGGTCTGTTGATTCCTTGATTCCTTACTCTCTTCACATGCTATTATGTGGTACCCAAGCTCCAGAGCAAATGTGGTGAGGATTCAGAGACTGCTCTGGTAATGGGGAAGTCCTGCTGGGATCTTCTGGCCCATGATTTCATGTTCCATGGTATCTGCTGATCCTAATTGCAAGTGGCAGTAAATTGTGAACTGAGGTCCCCAGGAGGAAAGTCAGTATGTTCTGCCCCACACCACGGTTCCCCCATTCCCTGCTGTTCCATGGCAGCTGAAGATGAACCATACGCTTTGTTGACTTTAAAGATCAAGGTAATCCAAATACTGGACATGAGGCACTATTTCAATGTGTATCTTCCCTGCTGACAGGACACAGCCTTTCTTCCTCTTCTCAGAAATGCTCTTGGCTAACTCAGACTGAAGCAGGGGTGGTCACCCACAGTGGTCATGGCCCGAGCTCTGCCTCCGCCACAAAGGAGAGGTCTCCAGGGCTTCCTAGAGATACGCTGCTGCTTCCCCTCGAGCAACCCTGCCCTGCTGGGAGTGCTGACGCCTGTAAAAGCTGGATCATGTGTACCACCTCCACCTGAGCAGGTACAGGTGCCTTCGGTGCAGGGGTCATTTCCATTGCGTCCTGCACTGCCCTCCCAGTGCCAGGAGCTTTCCCCGCTGCCTCCCCACAGCCAGTCTGACCATGGCACTGGTCCTCCTTAAAGAGGTTTCAAAGCTGGATAACCACATAAATGCTTGCCTGACTTCTTCCACTGAGAAAACTACTCATCTAATACATTCCAAATGCAGTTAGAGAAGGTATTCCTTAAACCTTCTTCATAAAATTCCTTATGTCTTAAACCATTTGCCCAGCTTTTCTATTTCACCAGACTCTGCTTTCTACATATACCAGTCATATTCCCATACTTCTGCATGCTCCTTAATTGATACAGTTGGCCCTCCTGTAAGACTAATTATAATTCATCATTTCATTTCATTGGACAATTTTCTAGGAGATCTAATGTCTCTTAAGACCTGAGATCTAAGGTTAAGAGTACAATATTTTCTACCATACAGCTATTTGCTGATTAATTTTTGAAATTCTGACATGCTGCATTCAATATTTTTGACATCTGCTGGCTTAAAAGAAGCCCTTATTTACCGAAAACAAACGTGATAATAGATAGCTCGCAAAGCTGTCGCAGAAGCCAAATATTTTCTTCAGAGCCACTCTGTTTTACCGCCATCACTTCAGGGTGAAGCAGAACCAATGGACGCACTCAGTGTGCCCTCGCTGCTGAAGACCACATCGACAAAACTGAACTCCTCCGCATGTACACACGCGGTTTATGAAAATCTGGGATTTAGGGGATTTTAAACTAACTTTTGTGAGCCGCACATCACCCACGGCGGGTCCCTCACGGCAGGGCGGGACGGCCCTCCCGGGCTCCGCGTCCCCCGGGCCGCCTCAGCGGGGCGGCGGCGGGCAGAGCCCCGCGCACGGCGGCGGCTTCGGTTAAACCGCTGCGGTCGCGCCCGGCCCGGCCCGGCCCCGCGGGACCCCCGCTCAGCGCTGCCGGCACCGCTCCCGCACGGCTGCGGCTACACCGCCCCCGGGCGCTGCCCCTCCCGGGCCCTCCCCGCC
>VXBT01013480.1:1676234-1714896 GCA_013400235.1 Oriolus oriolus
GCCCCACTCACCGCCGCCGCAGCCCCGGCGCGCCGCTTCCCCCGGCCCCGCACGCAGGGAGCGCTCCGGTGCGCTGGCTCTGCCGGCCCGCGGGGTTTTATACCTACGGCGGTCCGGTCTCGGGTCGGTTAATGGCACATGGAGAGCGATCAACTAATAATAGTAATGTGACAGTTCGCTGATGGAGCGGGGAGGAATCTCCCTAGTGCCAGACGGCGAGAGGCAGAGCGCGGTGGCTCAAAGCAGTGCCTGCCGCTGGGAACTTTACAAAGCAGAGGCAGAAACGTGATTTTATTACATCTGAATACATTCCTTTTCCTGCTTAAAGATGACTTGTTTCCTATATGTTCAGTTGCAAGGTTTCCAGTGCAGAACTTTCTTTTTCCTATCTCTCGTCTTGTGTCTGCCAGACGGGAGCCTAACTTCCAGCTGGGTTATCAACATTAGGGCAATAACCACATGACCTTAGGCTGTGCAGATCTGAACAACGGCCATCCAAGCTAAAACACAAAACGTGTTTGCCTTTTGAAGGACAGAGGAGGCACTTTCCCCCAGTGCCACCCTCGGGGCAGCCGTACTGAAGCACAGGAGCAGCGTCGGGGCTTCCGACCGCCAGGGACCCACCTGCTTTCAGCAGATGAACACATGCGACACATAAAACAAATCTGGGCAGATCAAAGCACGGATGCAGTGCCCTTCTACAGCAGTAGGGGTTAGACTCTTTATGTCCTCTATTTCATTATTTATATTATTCCGTAAAGGAGATCTTAATCCACAACTGGAGCTCAGTACGGCAGTTCGGCTTGGAAATAATCCTGAAAAAACTCGTCTCCTAAATCTACATAGAGAGACAAGAGCTTGGCCCAGAGCTGTATGCAGTGAAACTGGACAGCCCAAAAGCTGCTCCCATCCAATATTTTTTTCATTTATATAGTAAATTTTGTAACAGTTGTTCTGTTTTGATTTCAAATTTCAGGATGGCTAACTGGTATCGAAATTCCTGCCATATTAAATAATTTTGCATTCGATTTCAAGAACTGTGCAAATTCAAGTTTCAGATACAGTTACATGAGCAACAGTTGCTTCACTGAAATAATTTATTTTATATACACAGCTGCAGTTCATTTAGGCAATAGAAAGGTCACAAATACTCTTACTGACACTCGATTTGACACATTTACTTTGATAGAAACCAAACACTACAAAAAGAAAGAATAATAATCATTAAGAACACATTTAAAGTAAGATTATTATTACAACTAAATTACAAATGATATAAATATTTGATTCTTGTATAATCCCTATGCATTCAACATTTCTAATCTTAAGAGTACCATTATGGCAGAAGAGGATGGCTTTTAAATTTAGTTTGTCCTTATTAGCATGGGAAGTATCATTCAAAACTATCTCAATTTAGAGACTATAAACTAAATTCTGATTATGAATTAACTAGAGTAGAACTGCATCATACTATCACTGCTATGGTGCAGCCCTGGCACTTGTGTTTGCAGAGATGGTGCACTTCTGAAATTCTCAAGCCACATGGCTGGTTATCAACAGATATTCTGTACAAACCTTCCAGCTAAAGGTGCAGGTTCTAAGAGGACTGATGGCAGTTCTGTGTCGCAAGGAGAGAGCCATCTCCCATTTAAACTGCCATCTCTGTCTCTGGAGCTAGTTACATGTTCAGAATAGATGAATGCATTTTAGAAAAAGATCGAAAAAGACCCAGAGGAGATCAAAAATCTACCCACCTGAACATTTCCCTGTCTCTCTCTTCCCTTCTTTACTGTTTCTGAATCAAGTGTTTGTTGGTGGCATCTTATAACAACCAGAGCCTGTATTTCTTATTTTGGATGGGAAATGTGTTGGTTCAATTTCCAGTCTAATCCTGTGGATTTTTGAGAGCTCAGTGAGTGCACAGAAGTGCTCCTGTTTTAAAGGGACACACATGTTTAAGTCAGATATTATGAAGTTCTTCCCCATTTTCCAAATATTTTGGTGTTTGATTAGACCTTGCTTACTCTTCTGTTTAAAACAATCCTTTCATTTCTGATGGAAGACCAAGTTTCCAGGTTTTGCTTTATTCCAAGTGTCTGGAAACATTTATAATCTCATGTGCAACTCTGGTTTTTCACAAGCTTTTTGTAAATAATATGAAAATCTCAATATACCTTTAATTCTCTGAAAAAGTTCATTTCTGTTTCTCTGTAATGTAGGTTAAAGTATAATTTTCTTCATATCATTTTATTAGACCAGATAAATCACAGCAGACACTTTCCTGTGTTACCTACAGGTCACACATTTGCTGCAGAATATGATACTTTGTTCCTTTTACTTCCAGCTATTCCTATCCATTCTGAACTCAACAAGACACCTTTACTGTTCCATATAATTTCTTTCATAACTTGCAAAAAACTACCAAAATACAGATAGCTTAAACATTGTTATCTGCTCAAAAGTTAAGTGTGATGGGTGAAAAAAACTTCACATGCCTGTATTGAAGACACATTGCAGAGAAAAAAAAAGTACAGCATGGAGGATGGTGCCACGCTCAGCAAGTTAAACGATGGAAATTGGCCAAGAACAGCATTTGGAATTTCTGTTTTATTACATATAGAGTATACTCTTTTCTGTTAAATAGGAATTTCACACAAGTAATATGACACATTTTCATTTTTGTATTTATCAAATGAGTAAAACAAATGAGCAAAATGTTGGCTTCAGCAAAATCTATGAATTACACAGGCCCTCCTTTTGAATAGCATCCTTTTGGGTTGTGTTTGCAACAGAAGTTGAAATGTTTCTAGTCAAAGTTTGTTTTGGTATCCTAGATTTTAACAACATGCTTCTCAAGTATCTGAATATTTGGAATTACTCTGTAATTACTGTGTATTTCTTGACACAGGATAGATTCTTGTGGGCTGGCTTTGTGTGGCAAAGCGTATGTGAGCACAGTTTTAGAGCCTAAACTAACTGTGAAGCATTGCTTCAGTTTACAGGAATTCCAAGATTACAGCTCATCATTACTTATTTCCTCAGGAACAGGAAAAGCCATCGCTGCAAGGTCCCTCATGCCTTCTGAAGGTGCTCTGCTGCCACCTGAAGTTCAGGGTTCCGTGGCCTGAGCCACAGTTTTACACTGCACAGAGATGGCCACAAGTGCTTAAATCTCCTCTTAAACAGACACCTGACATCCCACAAGGAAGGGAGGAAGACGCAAATTATTTAATTATAAAACACTGCCTTCAATTCTGTTCCATGATTAATAAATCTTATCATACATACTTATTTAAAAATATATTTTGAAATGCTACATATGAACTGAGAATAACACTGGTTCAATTACCACCATATTGAGTAGTAATGGTTTTAGAACAAGGAAGTTTTAAATTAATTGACGAAGCTAGCATAGCTTTTCAAATATAAATAAGTATTTTAAAACACCTTAGTGATGTTTAGATATTTTAAACCAAAATAAAGTAAAAATTGCATACTGGCAGTCATTGCTGCCCCAATGGTGCTTGCATTTCCTGCTCCATTACACTGTAGTACAAAATGGCTGCTTACACCCACACAAATGGAACTCTGGGGCAGGGGCAACATGTTCAGATCTGTGAGCGTGATTACTTTATTGCACGTGTCACACGAATCAGAGACTGCAGATACCCCAGTCAAAACACCTTCTAGATCTAGACACCTAATGATTTGGAGACTCTGCAATGAACATTTTGTACTATAAGCTTTTAAAGGAAACAACTCCATCAGCTTCACTTACGAATTATTTGTGCAAAAGTACAGTATTTCATAAATAAACTTTACCCGAATATTACAGAAAAAAGCTTTGGGATACATGAAATATAAATACAGCGACAGCTGAGCTGCAAAATTAATTTAGGTATATACAGTAATACACTCCCCAGTTCTTCTCACAGATGTACATTTAACCTCCCTGAGTCCTTTTCCATACTTAGCGACACGATGCATTCCCGGGTGCTCGCTCAGTAACAGCCACGGTAGCTTCAGCATTAGAGAAAAGGGTGGAAAAGAGCACATCTACATGCACTCCCTGCCATTTGCCAGGGGTTCTAAGCTTACTGTACTTTTGCTTCCAGGAGCCCACTGGTCATGACGGGCCCGTGGCTGCTCACACAAGCCCCAACGTGCCTCAGGGAGTCTGCCCCAAGATAGGCCAGCAGCAGCTCCGTGTGGCGGATCAGCAGCTGCGTGAGGTCTTCAGCCAGGCTCTCCATAGTCGAGTATCTCACCTTTTCAAAATCAAAAATGTCTTTGAGGAAGAAAAGCACTTGATCCTAGTGGGGGGGGGGGGGGAAAAAGGAGAAACTTGTATTCAGTTACAAGAAGGAAAAAAAGCATGCAATGCTAATAGCTCTTTCTTTAACATGTTCCCTAAAAGCATCCAATTATGTATTATTTTGGTGCTGAGACAGAAGTGTGCTAAAACAGCCTTTGCAAAACAGTTCCAGGCTTAAAACATTTGTATGAAAGCATGTATTTCTCATGGTTTCTTACTGTTAACGTTAGTCTTAGGAAAATGCAAATGTATGTTAATAAATAAGATCTTCATTTGGTAATTAAAAAAAAGTTGCAAACCTTGAAGAAGCAGCATAGGTCATACAGGGAGTTTCTAGGGCCCAAAAAGCCCCAGGCCAACACAGGGCTGATATGTTCACATATAGCATAGAAATGTGCAAAAAATCCATCAGGCACCTAGTGATGTAAAAATTGTAGACAAAAGTTACACAGTAAATTTAGTATAAAGCGCTACTATTTAGCATTAAGTCTTCATAAAATGCTAACACTTCCCTCCTTGGTCTAATAAAATCCTCCAAAGGTAAGGTGCTGTAGCACAGAGGAGCTCTGCTGAGTCCCTTCACAGAGAGGTCAGGTCAGGATGCAGAAGGGGGTGAGGAGAGGCTGCAGCAGAATTCCTGCTGCTGGTGAGGAACACGGTGCTCCAGGCAGGAAACGGGGCAGGACTGAACGCGGTTCAGGTGTGGGGATCACGCAGGGAGATGGGGCTGAGAATCCCAGCACAAGCAGGGGAGATACAAGACTCATGACCTTGGTGTGCAGAAGTCTGAGACCCATGTGAGGGGCAGGAAGTCAGAGGAGTGAATGACACCACCACTGACTGGACCTAAACTAGGCTGCAAATCTTTCAGTTAAGACTTTTTGCTAAAAAACAGGTATTAGGGCCCCAGGAGCTAAACTTCTACAACTGGCAAACCTCTTGTCTAAACTAACAAGTCTACAGGACTGAGGGTCGATCACTATTTATTTAGCCAAAGCTACAAAAAGAACTCACAGTTCTTAGGAGACGGTCAATATCTTTGTCCCATATAATTTGAAGGGCAACTTACCTTCATTTGCTGTCTTTTTTGCTTCAGTACTGACCAACAGCTTGAAGCCACAGCCTAATTGTAAAAAGAAAAAACAAAGCAAGCCCCAAATCATTTTCCATCTCAAAAGAACTCATCTGCAAAATACTGTACTTCTGTATTTTTGGGACATGTATTTTCTTCAGTTTCAATCCTGTGATAACACAAAGTTTAAAACTATAAAACAGCAGGTGATATAAATAACCGAATTTATATGTAGTTCATACTTCCTGTTTCAGATCCATCTTTGCAACATTTCCGTTAGTTAAATTCAAATGTAATTTGGCATCCTTGACTGCTTTTACAGCTACCACAGTTAGCAACACTCGGGTTTAAGTGAGGACCAGTCTCGTATACTAAAGTGTGTGCTCAGACATAAGTAACTATTTTAGATATTAAGTGGCATGTGAACACACTGAATTATACTTTTTCATTTTAGCAAAAACATTCTTGCAATAGCTTCAGATTCAGCTACGGAGTTTTGTCCAAATATGGACCTGTGAAATACAATATACCAATATCAGTACTGGGATTTTTCCCCTCCTAGCCTCTATCCTCATCTGACCCTCCCTCAGTACTGCAAATACAGTTTAATACAGACAAAGCACAATGTTACCATATAACTACAAAAATATATGCATGTTACCATTTTTTTTCCTCTAGAGGGGATATTACAATTGAAAAACAAAAATAAAAGGAAAACTGGCAGTTTACAGATAAAAATGGAGGAAATGACAGTAGTTTCTGTACCAGCTGACCATGGCAGTAGCCTGTGTCTCTAACAGAGGGACAAGATCTATTTGGCAAATAAACAGGCACATATGAAAAATCATCAATTGTAATCAACAGTTGAATGCCTGTACTGTACTAATTCACTTCTGTTTTCTTGCAGCTTTGTCTCATATTGCTAGATCTCCGGTCTATGAACCAGAACCTGGATCTGATGTCTAAGATGTGATTAACAGAAACTTCCCTTCTAAAATTCTGCTTCCTCAGAGAAAGGAAGGACAAGTTAAAGTATTTTCTCCAATACACTGAATCATTTTCTGTTTTGGGCCCAGACTTGTAACTTTTAAATTGCTATTATGAAAAACTTGATAATACAATCTGTTAAATTTTTTTGAGGAAGATCTCAGGTACATACTCAGTACATTGCAATGTACTACAGATCAATTAGTATGATAATTACACATGAATACTTACTGTTTCTTTAAAAGAGGAATTTAACCAGCGGTTATTTACTACATTCTGTATAGATATTGGTGGATTTTCTAAATCTTCAAATGAATCCATTAATATGAAGTCCAGAACAACATCATAAAAATTCAGATTTTTCACCTGTATTAAATGAGAACATGATCTAAGTAACCTAGTTTCTCTTTCAGCAGTGGAATTCAGCATGCACCATATTGTAGCGCTGTATTTGTAATTGATTTTAATGAATATTAAAAATACTTTGTCACTAAAGGAGAAGTTAAAAAAATATGTGGTTGCTGGTACTAAATTAGTGAATGCCATTTCTCTAAATCAGCAATATAAACAATAAAGAATTGCCTTTCCCACAAGTCTGAACTGTAAAAATTTATTTTTAGATCCTATGGCATTAGTAAGGGTAAAAGCACTTTCCATATATGCAACTCACTCCTCTAGCAGCAAGTTCCATTTCGGTATTATCCCAGTGATCTGTTTGTTCCAAAAAATGTATCATTTCATCAAAGACATCTTCAAATTTCTTTGGATTCTGTAAAGTAAAAGCAATGAGTATCAAGCAAATGTAAAAAGAGATATGGTTTATTTTCCCTGCACAGTGAAGTCTGGTAGAAGTTACATAAACAACAAAACATTGGTGAAAAAAGGCTCTTACCTTTCGTGCTTTCACAATTAAAGCAGACAAAATTTTTCTTCCACTTTCAGCAAGGAATATTCTGTTTGCTGTTTCTGAAAGAATTATCTAGGAAAGGGTTCAGAAAATACAGACATGTTCATTCACAGATTAAACTAAGTGACCTTAAACATTTGAATCACATTTCATATAATTATCACCTCTAGTACAGTTGGCAAATTCCTAATAAGCCTTGGGTGCAAAGGTTCCAAAGCTAATCATAAAATTGGGACTCCTGCAAACACATCTCATTTTAGAATTATAAAAATGTAACAGCAACAAGAAAACATTTAAATACAGATTACCTCATAAAAATGCTTGCACAAAGAGTAACATTCCATTTCAATGCCATGTACTTTAGTTCAGGCTTAGCAAGACAGACAAATCACTCCTCACTGTTTACCTGAAAAGCTTGTCGAATGCAATGAAGCTTAGCAAGGAAGTCACTGTCTCCTAAACATTCAAACATTTCAGTCCTATGTAAAACAGAAAGGTTTTTAAAGACCGTTAAAAAAAGAAGCACAAGAATATCCATCTAAGTCTAATTCCTAGAAAAAATACCTAGAACAAGTAACTTCTAAAAAGTGATTTCTAGATAGAATATTTAACTTTAATTCTTGCTTTTCCTGGAAAGAATTAAACAGACATAAATCAATACCTTAACACCCGTGAATAAATTTTGCCTTCTTCTGCCAAGTGCATGGCTTCTTCATACAAGGGGCAGTGGCAAAGGGAATCCAGACCATATGTGCTACGAATCTCTCTGTGCTCCGAAAGCTGAAAAAAAATTTTTTTTGGAAGTTCATTAAGGAGCTTGCTGACAAAATTTTTGTAAAGATAAAACAAATTAAAGAAGTTTTCCTGATGTTCTACTGAAAGATGCATCCTTTTCTGCATCTGCTTAAAACAAAGTGGTAACAATCAGCAAGTGAACAGAACAGATATACCAGGTCATAAGACTTAACTTTACAACTCTTAAAATCTGAAAGCTACAGTTTCAAGTTTCAAAACTTTAATTAATAAAATAAAGGCAGCTTACTTTTGTGTTTAATTTGCCTAGCTAAGTTTTTGAATTGTCTGGTTAAATAAATCTAATGGGTCTCAAAGCTGTTAAAAGAAAGTAATTGCCAGGACACAAAGTACAGAATGATTGCACCATGCAGATCTTTAGGAAGCTGGAAATAGCAACATCCTCCCACCTTGTTTTAGTTTCACTTGTAAATAAGTCTGCCAGTTCCCAAAGCACATTGTATAAACCATGGGCATTAACCATTTTATACTACAGGCTCCCTAAAAGGTTTTCATTATTGGCACTTTTAATTCTATGGTTATCATATAAATAAACACGAACTTGTAGACATTTTTAAAGAAAGAAAATACCAAAACCAGATCAATAAATCAAAGCCTATAAATAATACAGAGAACTCCTGTTTACAGGGTATCATATTTAATTCACAAAACAATGTCTAGCTACAAGTTCACTACAAACATCACATCATATCATTAATGATCAGAAAAAAAATCTGATGTTTACACATCATTCAATTTAGTTAATGACCAGAAAATTAATTCCAGCTTTTATTTATTTTTTTTTTTCCAATATCCTGCATGGGGCAAACAAACCTGTGTTTCTACGCTATTAAAACTGAGCATAGAAATATCTTTAAAAATAACTCTCAAGGTAATTGAACTATGTAAAAGATTAACCTCTATCTTAGAATGATTTTAAAAAGCTATATTGAAGTATTACTTGATGTTAAACCTCCATAAAAAATATTCAAGTAAATACACGCTGAGCAGCTTTTCCTGTCACTGTGGCCATACAGCCAAGTGCTGGCTCAGACTCCATAAAGCCACGAATCCACATGATCCCAGTGTGCCTTCTCCACACACTCCAGCTGAGCCCACTCCAGCCACAAATGTTTGGCCAAGTTGGTTTTCCTGCTAAAGGAGAGTATAAACACTTGCCAATACCTGCACTTGTCCATGGAAACATTTAAGCACGTGAGTAAGTTTGAGATTTCAGTACAGAGCTGGTGTTCTGAAGTATCACACATTGTTAGGTGATGCTTATTTGCTGGAACTTTTTCAGGCTTTTTTTAATCATTCATACCAGTATCCTTTTACTGCTGGCAAATACATACAATTCCTTCCATAAATTGTCAGGTTCCATTTTAAATTGATTTGTTTGGCTAAAAGCACCTACTAAAACCAAGCCAACCCCTGCCTCCCCCCCATATTTCTATAAAGATTTCTACAGGCTTCTTGAATTCAGACTCGAGTGACGAGACCTGGAGAACAGCTGAGACATGACACAGCTAGAGAATAAGTGAAGAGAACTTCTAAGGTCAACAAAATATACTTAAATGAATAATGTTTACTTTCAGAATTCATCTAGTTTGGAAGTATTTCCATTCCAAAAGTATCTGTTTGTTTATAAGTTGTTTAATTGGAAGAACAGGGCAGAAAAGCTGAATTCCTGAAGGAGACATACAGCTATTAAGACCAAAGATTTTTTTCAGTTTAACAATATTAACCATAGCATCTAAATGTGTTTTGGATTTGCTGATTCAAAAAGCCCACCTGAAAATTTCTGTTCTTATTAAACAAAGAAAGCTACGCAGCTTTTAATTGAAAATACACAGGATGCAATAATTTAACCAACTGGAAGAAGCAGGAATATACTGATTTATTTCAGATAAATAAAATAAAACAAATAAAACATCAATACACACACACACATATATAAACACATAGTGTAATAGCTAGAACAGGTATAAACAAGGAAAAGTGAAAAACCTTTACTCCAGAATTATTTTTTCTATCTTATGGCTATGGAAGTATTACCTGTGGAACAATACATACATACATACTTTCCAAAGTAAAGACCAAACTGGAACACAATACATATGCTAATTTATTTCTTACCTGATCCAGCTATTACTGAAGCCATAAAACATTCCATTTACACTATTTCATTTGCAAATCATGAGAAGAAATAGGTTGTGAACACATATGCACTTTGTAAACAGCTGCCCCTCTCTTGAAGGTTATAATTTCTGGGGTAAAAGGGATTATATTAAGTTTTTACCAATGAACTTCAGGCAAATCACCTTTTTCAGATATTTAGGGAACTGAGTGAGCGTGACTGAATTAGGACTGGTGATTTTCTAGATGCAGATTAATCTTCATCTGCTGCCAGCACCTGAGGTGGTGACATCTTTAGACGTGAAGATGCCTGATCATTGCCTTTGTGGTCACACATTAGCACAGGGACTGATATCCAGGAACTGGGTGAGGCCCTTGATTTTATTCAGCTTTTTTTAAAAAAACCCCAACAGTTCCTCCCATGCTAACAGATGAAATAAAATAGCAGGAGAGAACAGTCTAACTGTTCTTCCCCTGAGAAGATGATTTTGATTACAGATTGAAGTTCCGACAAATAATATTTGGAAAGGGGGAGCAAATTCCTCTACCACTGACTTCTCTTTGCATGCAAAAAGTGAAGGGGAGAAAAAGCAAACAAACTGAAAACCAGAAACTAAACGTTTAACTAGAAAAGGTGATTCCAGACAGGCTCTGCAGTTGAACCGTTAATGCTCCTGGAATAGTTGTGGACTTTCTTTTGATGCTTTCTAATATTTAAAAATATTTTTCTATATTAATATTTTATATGTAGACATAAACAGTATATAGATGTAACAAAGATTATCATGCTTTAAATGGTCTTCCAACTAGTAACGGCCATTCTTAGAGATTAAATAAGGAGAAAGCTTGCCTATATAAACACCGTGCTTCAAAGTGAAACTCGTTAAAGATGATCTGTAAAGATACATCCACATTTCTGACACAGAAGAGTTCAGCTATTAGGAAAATTCACAAACCATATTCAATATTTAACAAGATGCAGAGCATACAACATTTCCTAGGTAAGAACCTCTCAAGATGACATCAAAAGGAAAATGAACTCTTTGTTGTAAAAGTCTCTGAGGACTTGCTACCTTCGAGGAAAAAGGTGGGTAGAAAGGTTTGTTTTCAATTAGATGGCTCACTATAAGTACCTTATATAAATTGGCACGTGTTCATGACTTTTATTCAGGTACCTGCTTTTTATCCCACTACGTACCCTAAGCACCATGCAACTTTCCTCAACGGGGCTTCAGCATTAAGCAGAAGTTATGAGGAAGCTCCAGCATCCCACACCTTGGCATCACAGCTGAGCTGGACACTCGAAAGCTCCCCAAGTCCTTTCCTGGCATTCTGTAGTGGTCACTTCTGTGCACAGCCACTGCCACTTGGAGACTTTTCACACAGCTCTAGGGATGACAAGGAGCTCCATCACAGCTACCAACAGCGCTGGCAGCTGCCAGGAGCACAGATGCTTGGGATGATGGACCGGATGTGCCAGCCCCTAAAACGTCTGTTACCTCCTCAGTGTCATGGGAGGTACATGGTAACATGCAAATGCAGACAAAGAAGAGATAAAAGATGATTGACACTATAGCAGCAATCTCATCTTGTAAGGCTTTCTTTCTATCCATTCAAGGCTCAAGTAAGAGAGAGCAGTCGGTGACCACCACAAGGACATTTATGATGATCTTCAGTGGATACCTAAGTTCATTATGTTGAAATAACATGTACATCTTCAAAACTCCAAAGCTTGAAATTCTAATTTGTGTCTAAGCTTGCAGTGCTGCAGAGCAGCCTCTGAAAATTACAGCATGGATATTGTTCAGATGCTAATCAGTTTTCTCTGGACAGTTCAGCTTTAGGGCTGTATCTGCAGTAAAGAGATGCTGAAATCATTGCTCTAAAGCATCAAACCTTTGCCACTTGCAATCATTTTTAAGTCTGGGATTCCCTGACTGCTTTGGTTTAAGGAACAGGCTCGGTACTCTTATTTGCCACCCACAAGTTGTTTCTTAATAAATAGAAAAAATTCTCAGCTGTGCATCAAGACCTTGTTGACTACCAAAATAACCACCTACATGAATGTAACAAAAATAAACAATGCTAGACCTTTTAGGAATTCTTTCTTGCTTCCCCTAATAGAGAGGTCACTTTAATGGCACATTCAGCATTCCTTACAGTCTGAGAAATTATGTTTACCCTATATTAAAATAGTGGATGATGATCTCTTTAAAAGATAAAGACACTCAGAGAAAAGATTTCTTTAAAAAATGTAAGTAGCTTCAGGATGAAAGTGAAACATGTTTTGGGAGTTGGAAGATGTGATGGTGATTAGTAACTAAAATGTCTGAGATGGCATTTTAATAAACTGAAATGATGAAGTGGTGTGTTCCACCTAAGGTCTAGAAGAAAACAGGAAGGCTGTTACTGATAAAAAGCAGCTAAGTCTTTAGTCACAAGTCTAAAAAATCTCCAAAGCTTTGGGCTGAGTTAACATTTTAACAAGGAAAGCAAAGGTTATTTGATAATAGACCTACAGATTCAGTACTAGTCAACATATGAAAATAAGACATGATAAATACATGTGCACTGACAACAAACAGGCAGCAACAAAGCTCACTGTCAGGGAGAGCAGGAAAGAGGTTCTGTTAGGAAGATGGAAAAGAAGCCAGGAAAGAGAGGGCAGAGGCCTTTATCTGGCACACTCACTGCTGTATTGTTGCCAAAGGTGGCAGCTATTTTGATCACAGTAAATGGGAAAGCAAGACTATTAAAAGCATACCAGCCCTCATCAAGACGAGCTGATGGCAGCCAGGCTCAAATGAGGAAGAAAAAATACCATTATTTATCACAGTAGTAGTATTAATAACTTAATTAGGGCAAATAGTTGTGTCTACCATCCCTTCTGCAGCGCTTCTAGAGCCTAAGTGTGTTTAAGAATAGAAGTCTGTCTGGTCGTGGCGATGGCAACTGTGGCTAAATTGTCTTCATAAGGATTCAGGCACCTGTGTATTGTAGGTGTCCAGACAGGCACAACTCTGTATGAGAAGTCATCAAATGAGTGATCCTCAGCACCCTCTTGATCACCAGCCATAGCCAAGATGAAGTTCTGGCACACCCTCCTGCTATCCTGTAGAGCTCATCAAAAGGGCACGTGATGCAAACCCTGCCAGCTGTCCCAGTTTTGTACAGCTCTTTCCTATATTTTTTTTCCCATATAACACAGCATGACATTCTTGTTGCCTCCTAAGCAGTATCCCTATCAATTTCCATTCAAGCATCTATCTGTGTCTTGTTTTACGACTGTTCTCTCTCCTGCAGGCAGGGAGCTAAATTTGACCTGACTGTGTGTCAGCACTGAAACATGAACACAGTTTCCAGTCTCCAAAATCAGAGTCACACAGAATACTTAGTCCTGCTCCTTGGGACAGGATGCAGTGTAGAAGGAAGCCAAGGAACTGTCAACACACAGCTTGCAGTGTGATGAGCCCACAAAAAATGGTGCCATGTTCTAATTTCCTGGAAGGTGAAATTACTAATTCCAGTAGGGCACAATCACAGAGTTCAAACACACATATGAATTTCAGATTTAAAAACTTTGCTAAACGTTTCTATCAGGCCATGGAGTTTAGCACAGTTACTAATACTGTAACTGCAATCAGGGAGCTTATGATGAAAGAACAACTGCCTTATTTGGCCCTTAGGTGAGACAAATCCAAAGCTGGAAAAGCCTCAGACTTCTTAGCCTAAATTAAAACATTCCACTGTTTTCCTAATGCAAGAACAAAAAAAAAAAAATGAAGAAAGTAGATAAGCAAGAGGAAGCTACTTGATATCATCATGGCTAGAATAAAAGAATCTGGTATGTCAGTTCTAATCCAGTTAAATCAAAGCAATTACTGTTCTCTGCTGGCAGCTGAATACACTGGGAAGTAGTTATTGCTCCTTCTCACTGCCATAATGTGAAGCATTTCCCTGCCACACACCCTGTTGAGGATGGACAAAATATTAAATCAAGGCAACAGTTTTTGCACGAGAACACCAATTCATAGCTTTCTTTACCCTGCACCACACAATGATGCTCTGTAGCTACAACAACAGAGTTTACTGACCCTGTAGTTTAAGCCTAGTGGCTCCTATTTAATCCAGAACACTGATGGTGTTCTGGTTCAAACACCAAACTGCAAATTGTTCATGTTCTATTAATCTTCAGGACTTCTGTCACCTAAGAATTTCACTAGATTCTTCAATAAAGTCTGAGAAAAGAGAGTTAGTTCTATTGGCAAAGGATAGAACAGCTGGAAATGAAGAGAAAATCTTCATAACTTTGTCCTGGAAGAACAAGTTGACAGAAGTGGCTTTGAGGTATCAAAATGTGGAGAATATTTTCAGGATATTTAAAGACAGTTAGATTTCCAATTTTGACTCAAATATTTTTTAGCAGATACTGGGACAATATAGCTTCAGGAGAGGATGATGATTTCACTGAGGTGAAATCCTGGGGTTTTCTAAGTTTGCTTGGTTGGTTGGTTTGTTTTGCCTTTTTTTTAAGCCAAGCAGCACAAAGGAGCACAAGGGGTTGCTCCCATCTTCACATAATTGGAAAAATGAGCACAAGGGGCACTATGAAAATTCATTGAGGAAAAAAAAGGAAGACAAAAAGTGTACAAACTATAATGGTTCATAGCTCCTCTCATGAGCTGGTAGAGTTGAAGCAAGCTTGAATTATGGTCTTATCCAAATTACAGCAAAGAGTAACCAGTCTCTATGGATACAATCCTTGTTAGGAATGGATGCTGGGCGTCACAATTTAATGTGAATTACTAAATCAATATAATTGTGTTATGGAAAAACAAACCCTATAACAGACAGTCAAAACAACTGCAAAGAATGTGTGTGCAATTCTCTCTTTTTGCAACTGACTTTAGCAGCTTAATTGTAGCGCATATATGAGAGCAGTATCTATCACAAAATGGATCTATTGAGGCCAACTGCCTCTCCTGCTCTTTGGAGAAGAGTGCTATTCAAGATCACTTCAGCTCCCCAGAGACCAGAGAAGGAGATATTCCTCATCCAAGTAAGTGTGTCGCTGCTTATGAGTCTCTTTCAAATACTTCAAGGGAGCCGTAGCAGACTTCAGCTAACAGGCAATGTCCTGTTATCCAGAGATTATCACGCATCCTGTGTGCTCCTATCCCAGAGGATTAGAGCAAGTTACATGAAGTATATTATGTTGTTAAGGAAGCTTCCCTGTTGGAGCAGTCAGGAGGTTCCCTGGCAGTCACACTCCGCCTTCAGGCACTGTCACCGCTGGGACCGAGGCCCCTTCCCAGCGCTGGCTCCAGGGAGCCGTGGGGTCCCCGCTCGACTCCCCGCACACCCACACAGCCAGACAGGCTCTCCTCACCAGCTCGGCCCAGGGTTCCCAGAACAGAGTCTCAGACCTCTGGTTCCTGCTAATGAATTTAATCAAGGTGCAACAACAGAGTAACAGCTCAAACTGGTGCCTGCGTATTGTGCACGGAACATGCTAAAATAGGTAGCTCTCAATTTCTAATAATTTCCCCTCACAAAAAAAAACCCAGGTCCAAACAATACAAACCCTTCTTCATGCATCTTTACAGTATGGTAAAGCAATAGGAAAAAAGAACAGGAAAACGTAAATCATGGTGAAAAGAACTACTACAACCTCAACAGAGTGCTTTTTTACTCATGAAAATGTGATCTATTTTTCAAAAGCAACTTCTGTTTAGGAGGAGTTGGGCATGCATTGTGCCAGTGCACAAAAAAAAAAAATAAAGGCTGGCTCCAGCTAAGCCTGGAAAGCTTCTTTTTTCCCATAAGAGAAATACATTTTGCTTATAATGATTAGCAAAAAATTTGGATTCTTCTGTTCACTGTTCAACTAGATCAATAAATCTTTTAAAAAAGCAATCTTTAAGAGTCTTACCTCAGCTGTGGAAACAAAGGAGTCTGTGGATGCAATGCTTAATGTATCTCGAAGGCAGAAATCATCCGCATTATCCTTTACAGTAATGTCTGTATTTTTATCTTTAAAATTAAAAAAAAAAAAGTTTATTAGACTATCAGAAAATTCCCTTTAAGTCTTGAAAATGTGTTTCATGTATACTTTAATACAGTATCTCATTTAGAAGGCACAACATTATACTACTATAAGAGTAAATTCTTTTATGACCCGCTAACATATATAAAGGTGACTGCGCTTTTCTGTCTTTAAAGTGGATTTTCAAATATCATCCACAATGAGCTGGAAGAAGAAAAAAAGACTCGGCCAAGGTTTTTGCCTTTTCTTTTATAGACTTCTGAAGATCTCTCTACCTTATATTACTTTGCTATATTGATCTAGATCCTCAGTTAAGTTTTTGACTTGGCTGTGTTATGTAACAAACTGCTCAATGTCCTAGTCACCAAGAAATAGTGTTCTAAATAAAAGTTCATTAATAAAAAAAACATCCCCAAGTTTTTGTTTCACTTGAATTTGTTTCATTTTCTATGTCTCATGCCCTTTTTCACTTGCTGGTTCTACAGGAGAGCAAGCGAAGCTTTTAATCTTCACTACATCCTCTTTCCTCAAAAAGCTTCTCCATTGAAATAACACATCCCGAAGGATTTCCTACAGTACCATAATTCTTAAAGCCTTTAAAATAACTCATTTTTTTCTTAAAATCATCTGCAAGAGAGTTTTTCTCAGTTCTGCTTTATTTTATTCTCAGATTTCAACTGTTGCACTTCTTAGATTGTTTTGTTTTCACCATATAGAAACACTTTCACAGAAGGATAAAATTCATAAGCCAGTAAGTCAGACTTTGGCTTGACATTACCCATCCTATGTTCCCAGTAGAGGAGATGCATTTATTTTGAGTTACTTTACCTTCAGACATTACACATGTGTTCCTAAAAGTCTGTTTTATCTCCAAGAGTCAGCAGCAACCAGCTACCCAATGTCATCCAGACCTGTTGCTAGGGCAATACTTCATTAAAAACACCATTTCATAGCAAAGTGGCCAAATGCCAATTTACTGGGATGGTTTACTCTTCACTTGAAATGCTACAAAGCCACTTTATTGAACTATTGCCTTGGTGGTTGTTACGGTTTTATTAGTTATGGACTTGGAATGACAGCTCAAAAACTGCACAGAACAAATATCTGTCTTTGGGAATATTCACTGAGGGAAAAAATTATTCAAAGTTTGGACAAAGATTTTACTAGAGTGAGTTAGGCAAATTGTAATCCCGACTTCACCAATATTCATATGAAGTCTGATTTTTTTAGCTCATTCTTACTAGTTCTTTCTTTTGACCTGTTAAAACCAAGAGGAAAAGTACTGCAGCTTCCAAGTTGGTTGAGAAACAATCACATACTGGAATCTGAAATGCTGGAACAGAAAACCAAACTGCGGTTTGCAAAGCACTAGCTTGAGGTCTGCTTAGAGTAGATGGGTAACATGATGTTTCTTTCTTATTTCTAGCTCATGATTTGCATTACTTCTCTTCTAATATTACATTAGATGATTTTCTAACATCACTTTTTCACATAAAACTTGCTGAAACTGCAGTAATACTATAAAACCCAGTACAGGCATCTATAGCCTGGCTGCAGATTTTTTGGCTCTCCTTTTTTCAACCTCTCCTTTAGCCTAAGTTGCTTTTACTGTTATATGTGAGTTTATAGCTCAATAACAAGAACATATCCCCAGACTGATTCGAAATTATTTAACTCTGGGTTATGTGATTGATTAGATATAAATGGGAATAATGCTATTTAACTAAAATTTATTCTGCATATACATTAAAAAAAAAAAAAATTCTACATGAAGGAACCACAGCCCAGAACAACACAGAATCAGGGATTCTTCCATAGACCTTGCATTCACTCTGTTATAGACTACATGAAGTTCTAGAGTTAATAAAATTTTGAATAAATCTTTGTTGGAAAATTCATACTTCCAAGTTTTCTAATATGGCCTAAAACTATCACCAAGCCAGTATGTTTTTAACATGTTAGTTAGCTGAATATGGAACATCTGTGTTTCCACTCAAAGAAAATTCTCACTGCTACAGAAAAAGACACCAAATTTGCATGTTATTCGGAAAAAAGAAGATTAAAAATAAGGTTGGTAATGCTGAGTGAAATAATACCTTTGGCAAGTGATACGTGCACACAAAGCACAGCCTCCCTAAAGAAAACAAAACAGCCTTGTCAGCTATTTCTGACTTTCTGGCCACCACCACCCTGATACCCTAAAATATCCTTAGCCAAGCAGGTGCTTATCAATACCCAGGCTGTGAAGAGAGCATGCTATCATGAAAATTCACTACGGAATTTCAGTGGGGTGAAAATTAAGTTACAGCTGGAGTACATACCATGCGAGTACCAGCAGAACATTCTTAGACACGAGGACACGAAAAAAAGAGACAGTGGCACAAAGAGACTCCTGGAATGAACAGCTGCAAAAGGAACCCACCCACCAGTGCCTGCAACTGCTCACACACTCATCCCCACTTCTTATGGATTCTAATCACTTCAGGAAGGGAATACTAGCAAGTATGTGAGCTTCAAATATACTTTACTTATTTGAGGAGCCAAGGAGTTATTTTGGGTTCACTTACATTTGTAAAGAGGATGAAGTAGAGTTTCAGATGTTACCATCATGGCTCTTGGCTGTAGTGCCTTAAAATGCATATGTGGTCCTTAAATTAAAGTATTAAAAACATGGAACAATATGTAGGACTGCTGACACTTATGAAATTAATCCTAGCTTTATAAGGTTTTGTAAACAACTATCTATTAAACAAGATTAAAAAAAAAAAAAAAGACCAGAACCAAGCTATTTTCACATCTATTCACAAAGTACTAATCTAGAATAATTATTTGTCTTTGCTCTGGTAGGTTTTCATGGTAAGACAGAGCACAAAGCTAACCCCCTAAAGTCTCAGAGCAAAATCTGACCTTCATAACTGCACACAAATTAACTTTTTAGTATTCAACTGGGAAACATTCACCTTCACATAATGTTTTAAAACTCTGAATACCGTTTATATGTTATCTTCCTGCCAACCCTGAATGAAACATGGCAGGAGTTCACAAGTGAGTTTGGCACTTAGCTGACACATTTAAAAAAGGAAAGCACTTACCCACTAGTAAAGAACTCTCTGGGAGTTACAGATTTTAGTTCCATGTACCACCATTAAAGTCATGGTCACCTATTCTGCCCAGCCCTCCCACTTCAGTGGAAAATCAGTGCAGTTAATATACCACAAGCAGGAAAGCAGGATGAGAAAGGAGAAACTTTATAGACTGAAGAGGAAAAAACCTTGCAAAGGAATCCACTTATGAAAAGTCATGGTACCCTAAGAGCAGCAGGGGCCCAGTGTTCTGCCAGCCCACGTTGTGTGCTCAGGCCCCTTCGATGTGTGGCTTCATGCCCAGTGAAAGGAATTACAATAATTCAGTTCAGACAGCACAGCAGAATGAATCAACATGGTTCAGTTCCACGAGAACGTGTCCCACTCTTCTAGCCAGTTACAAGTGGCACAGTGGTTTGTCACCCCTGTCGCTGAAACATCCAAAAGCAGCTTTATTTACATTTATAAATATCTGAGCGTGCTGATCATCAGTTCTACCAAGAAGGTGCTAACGTATTACATGTACAGGATGCACCTAGAAAGCAGTGAATTTTACGTCATAGCGTATTTATAAAAAGAAAACAATCCCAGACTTCATGTGGCCCCTTTTGATGACTGGGTCATATAGCCAAAGGTTAAAAAAGGCAAAGCAAGAATGGAGCAGGGTTCCCACACAGATCACTGTGGATCTGGTGTTAAATTATATGTTTACATTCTCCAGCAACACGAATATCTGGGATAGCTGGAGGCACCTCATCTAACTGCATAAAACCAAAGCTGTTACTGACTTCAGCTTGAAAATGTATTTCAGGTCAGGGTATTTTAAAAATATCTGACCAAATCTTGTACTCTACCAGTACATCAGCATGTATCACAAGTTCAGCGTGTCTCATGGCTCTTTGTTGGGACTGCTCTGATGCAAACTGAAGTGACAGATTCTTTTAGAACACAAAGCAACAGTCGTCCCACGCCCACCAAACCCACAGGAGATACTCCAGCCTGGCTCTCAGTGGGTGCTCAAACCTCCAGCGGGGCCCTGCTGTGAACTCAGAGCTTTGGCTCACCAGTGTGAGACCAGGAACTCGGCAACCAAAGCTGTCTAATGGGGAAGAAGAACAGGGGAAAACAGAGCACAGGACAGCAGCAGGTAACCAGTGTTTGCAATTTCACCTTCCTCCTAGTACTCACAGGCCTTTTCCAAGGTGAGCTTTGGCTGAGCTTACTGCTGAGCATTCAAAATACATCCTTAACAGAAACCTCAGTGGTTTTCATGCAGGGAATGATCTTCTGCTTATGTGTGAATAGAGAGCCAAATCTTACTTCCTCAGAAAAAGTTGACTCAACAGAGTTTTCATAATTGTTTCCAAGCACAACTATAATATTCAGGGTTCACATAAAAGCCTTCTACTTACAACACACTCATACAGGTATAAAAAGGTCCATTTTCCAAGACACTGGGTTCTCACCTAATTATCATTATGCAAAACCCAAGACATTCTTCAGTCACTGTGTTCAGTATTACTTAAGACAAAAGCAGTACAGCTGATTAAAAGCTGAATTAAAAGCATGTGTATAGATGACAGTAATATATACTTCATAAGCAGAGAATGCTTATAAAAATTTAATAGTACAATCCATTCAGTTTACACACACAAGCAATAAAATCCACCTGAAAACCGTGATGTACTGATTTGTAATATTTGTCATCTGGAAAAAGATGTAATTTGCCTAAAATATTCTCATAATCTTCAAGAGATTTACCAAATACTTTGGAAAGAAATAATAACTATTTTCATGATGTTGATAATAATTTGACTATTTTCAGACATTCAAGATGCTGACTTTGTCCGTAAAGTTATGTTGGTACTGCAAAGTACCACATGTTTAATGGTGTGTAAAACAAAACAACATGGCTACTGCTCTTATATCCTACTGCTCTCATCTTGCAGAGGTGAATAAACAGCACAAAATTACACGAGTAATCATTTTAGTCTCTCTATGTAAAAATCAAGTGTACCTGAGAAAGGAATGCAAGTTCAATTTATTTCCTGCAATCCATGCACACTGGTACATCAAATTATGAAAAAATATTACAAAATACCATTTAAATTTGATATGCTAGAATGGTGATAAATGAAATGATTCTTTCAAGATTTAAATCTGCTAAAAAATTCTTCCATAAATTTGATAACAGAGTTGGAATATTTTCTGATAGTTGCAATTTTTTTAAGCAAAGAAATTATCAAAAGGCTAAAAATATCATTTCATTACAGAGGATATGACCTGTGAAAGCTGTGTCCGAATCATTGTAGCATGCTTTATCGTAAAGCCAATATCTCAAAATAGAAAGACCTCACCATGAGAAACTCTATGATCTCAAGGAAGAGGAAGAGTAAACACACGTGGTGCTGCATTGCTGAAATCTAAATTTTATGAAAATAAAGCAGCATCTGATATGTATTTTATAACCTGAATTAACACATTATGTGTGCTGACAGCTGAGAAATAAGCTTAGTAAATACTAAACAGATGTATGCATATGTTCACTTCTCTGTTTTACTTCTCTGACTCTCTGCTTTACAGACATACGATCCTGAAATAGATTTGAGACGTGTATCTTGTGCAAACTACATGTCACCATGAGGTCTCTCCCTATCACACAGTCTTTCATTTCTTTGAAAATGTAAACACTGATTCATAACTGCACATTATAAGGTTCTACACTCACACAGGGTTACAATTTTTCACGACTTCTTGACCTTGACTCTAAAAATCAGTGGATCTTTCCTGATTTTAACGTTTAAATCCCTATCCTTCACAGAAAAGTTTTGCTTCTGACCACTCTTACGCTTTCAAGTCAAATAGTTTAGGTAACAGTTTCTGTACTTGTATTTGATTTGAGAGAGAAGATCTGGCAACCAAGCAAAGTTTGCTCAGCTGTCTAATCCGGACAGAATCTGTTTAGACGGATGTGCAGCACAATGTGGTCACTCCTCTTCATGGGGGTACTCCACTCTCCTGTAGCTCAGAAAGATCACATCTCTGCTGTCCACAGCAAAGTCCAGTCTGAATTCCAGTGCTGCTTATTTCAAAGCTGAGACTTTGAAGCCCCAGGCTATACAGCACAGCCCTGAGGAGCCTGCCAGACACCTTAGTCATCAGATTTAAACGTCACTGCCTTTTCTCAGTTCTTCACATCTCAAAACCAAGTGCAACCTACTGCTATTTTTGCACAGACACTTTCTAGTGACAATGGAATGGTCTGTTCAACCCCATTCAGTGTGACAGTACGTTAACTCATGGGGATGCAGAGCAGATTCAAAATGCAATGCCATATTTAGAGAAGATGGAAGTACAAGATTAACTTTCAAGCTTCCACATCTAGAAATTAGTACCTTTAGTACCTCTCCTACACCAGAGGCCTCCATAAGCAGGTTAGGTAGAAAAGTCTTCTCAGCAGACTGAGAAGTGTCTCAAAAATTAATTTCTCCCTTTGGCCTCAATTCTTCTACAGCTGTAAGTCAGTGGGTACTTAAAAGCAGGTTGTTTATACCAGTCCATTACTAAGAGTATCCCTTGCTTCTTTCCAAGGCAATTCATTCCACCTTCTTGGCTTTTCCACCATGCATTTATTCAAAGAGCAGGTACTAGCACATGCAGTGATGAAAAGGGACAATAATAACCAGCAACTGTTGCTCAGCTCCTGAAACTTGTGTTTCTAATTATTTCTTCTTCTTTTTTTTTTTTTTTTCAAATCAGTTTCCTAACCTGTTATGTAAAACCCAAAATAGTAAAGAGTTTAGCATTCTGGCATAAGAACTACTTTGCTGGACACAGCACAAGGGTATGGGACCATCCAAGACGTTCTTGGCTAAGATTTCTGGGAAGGTTTTCCTTTAGCCAGTACATCATGCTATAGGGATGTTGACATTTCAAAGCCAGTAAGACAGCCTGGCAGAGGGAACCCACATATTCATTTGTGCTTCCATTAAAAGAAACATGATGTCCAGCAGTTGATAATTCCACTTACATGTATGAAGACAGTATAAGAAAAAACTGGTACCTTCTCTCCCCTGAATTATCAGACAAAGACAGAACCAGCTACACCACTGGCGATCCTCAGTGAAATAAACATCAAAAGATGCAGACATACATGTGTGCTTTGGGCTAATGCCAGGACTCTGTATTCAGAATGGAGCATGTTTGACACAGACAGACTCTAAGAACAGTTTAGTAATCTCAGTCTTCCCTTCAGTTCCAGGGCAGAACTATTTTACAGAATGCTGCAGATTCCAGTGACACTTCTCAGGAATGTGACTGGCTTCTGCAAACCCAGCTGCACACAGATACAGTTTAAGAACCTAAATTACTAAGACATACGCTTAACTTAAAGCAATAAGACTTAAAGAATATCTTAAGTGCCCCACTGACTGGGGCCTGCTTGCATTCCACTTGCCCCTGAGAAAGAGAAAGAATGAGATAAGAATCCTTATAAAGTTGTACTCTATGAAGAGTTCTTCTGAACCTTTAGTTTACTAAATAAGACCAATTATCAAACTTAAACTAAAAAGCCAAATTAATAACACTATAAGGTTGCTAAATGCATTAGTAACAACATATTAATACTTGAATCATAATGCAAGTAATGATTAGAGCAACCTGAACATCAGAGATCACCTAAATTATGTACCTTCTTTATTATTCAAGCCCTGCTTTATTTCACCTTACCCTGGTTTACCACAGATAACTAATATATTGACTAGATGGCAACTTTAACTACATCTGTTTGAGCAGCTGCTAATCAGTGCCAAGCCATGTGAAAATATGCATACGTTCACCTTTAAATACTCGCAGCATTTCTCCATGTAGAACAAGGGCGGCTTTAAATAGCAGGAGAGAGAATAAAGCCTGGTGTGATCGACATGCGGTCTTTGAATCAGTTACAGCACAGCACTTTGCCACAAACTGGATTATCAGGTAAGGTGGGCCATGTGCACAGTCCAGATATCTCACAGAGAATTAGAGACAGTAATTTATTTTAAAAAACACCTTTAGTTTGAACCATCAAAAGGGAAATAAAACACATCTCAAACCCAGTTATTTTTTCTAAGAGTTTTAGCACTTAACTGCACAAATACATGCATGTGAGAAAAATGACACATAAATAATAAATTTTACTCCTTCCATTGTTATTGTTCACTTTTGCTATAACTTTCCACAAAAATAGATTTACTCCCACATATAGTTTCAACTTTGAAACATTTCAAGCTGAAACATAAGTTACAGAAAATTGTAAGATATTAAAAGGCCATTAGGAATGAAATGCATACACAAGGTACTTGAGCCTTCCAGCTATAGGGCAAACAATTAAAAAAACATCCCCTAACTATATGCTTGGCAAATAAATGGGGCATGGCTAGTGCTAAATAGCAAGTCCTGTTAACAGTGATCCTTGAAGACTGTGCTGTGTTGATACACCACAACCATTTATGCCAGCATGATGGGTCAGAGTCTTCCACTTAAGGGCAGCAAGATTTAAACAGAGTAGACACATCAATTTAAAAAAGTTCTTAGCTTTTGGGTACGTGCACATTCACACAATGCTTTAATTTCATTTCAAGTACTTGAAAATAAATTGCTGACAGAAGTGTATCTATTTTAGTTCTAACTACTGAATTAATAAAACTATAGTGCAGAGATCTGTACTTGCTGATTTTATGATTCTGTCAATATTCCATTTTGATATTGCGCTCCAAAGCATTTGGAAAGCTCAAAGTATTGTTTCTGCACTTCCAAGACTAAGCTACCAGGCCAAGAGAGTTGATTACCTTGGAAGTCTTTTCAAATTCCGAACTATCACGGCCTGTATCTCCCCCAACCTATTCTGGTTCACCTTTCTTCATTTTGCCCAAAAACATCTCAGACAAGCCTCTCTTGAAAGTAGACTGCAATGCAAGAAGAGATTGTTTCCAGAGAAGTTCTAAAAGAGGAATTGGCCCTATGGGCCAAAACATGTTCTTGATCATCAGTTTATATAACCTCACACTGCCAGTACTCCAGCCAAAAAAATAAACACTTATCCCACCCTCACTCATTGCCATCTGTCTGGTATGATTTTAACTACCTCTAGCACATTTATACTCACAATACATACAAACAAACAGAAGTTAAGTGCATGTACACCTTTTTTAGTAAGAAAAAGAAACTGCAAACTATAACTTGTTAAGAATGTATCACAAGAACATGAGAGAGGAGAAATTAAAAAACCCAACTTCCTGCATTTGGAGGTCTTTTTCCACTTATATATAACTTTTCAAAATGCAGGCAAGCAGTTATTAATTCAAGCCTCGACACATGGGGAAAACGATCACTTTTCCTTACACAAAAAGAAGGTAAATATGTACTTTTTTAACGGCTTCTAAAAAATGTTGAAAGAGACAATTGCAGCTGCTCACATATTGTAAGGAATGAGCAGAACTAGCTGAGATGCGTTTTGTTTCAGGAGGCCTGAGCAGGGATGCACAGGAACAGCTAACTGAAAAAAGTCTGGGAAATAAAATAATGTTGGTGGATTGTGGCTCCATTATAAGCAGCTTTTAGTGCTAAAAGGAGGACCAGCTTGTACTTCATTTGAAGAGAAGCTCCTGAGGGAGAGAGACTTCTTAAGAGAGAAGAATAATCTGGTCAGAAAAATGAGCAAAGGTGATTTTTATAAACAACAGTTAAGTCCATGTCAGACAAGCAAGTTTTAAATGGACAAGGCAAGACAAAACGTGGTAGGAGTCAAGAAGTGAGAGAGACAAGGGCTTAGACAGGAGTTTTGGTGTGGACAGAAAGAAGACAGGGCTTCGGGGATGCCATTTAAGGGAAAGCAATGAGGTGTATAAATAGCCCACATGGTTGGATCTAACGGCAAAGCTGTTGGGCAAACAGTAACAAGAGTCTTCAAAAACCAGAAACAAACTCTTTCTGATCTTATTGGAAGTATTTCTGGAAAAACCTCCAAGCTAAGTGACCATAGTGAGTGACCTTGACTTCTCCAGTCAGCTGGGTCAGTGACCAGTAAAATAGACATTCTTGAGCCACTGTTGAAAAGATTTCAGCTTTTAAGATAAACAGAAAAATACACGCCATGTTAGCAAATAGCAACAAAAAGATACATTATAAATGGCAATATTTTTCAGCACCAGTAACTTCACTGCATGTCTATGAAAAGCTGCTTTGCATTTTTAGTAGAGCATTGCCAAAACTAAGAGTATCACTGAGAAAGCCAAGCATTATAAATCTTTTCACAGCCAAGATGTTTGCAGAAATATTTTTGCTTACGGTATTAAGTTGAACTTCTAACTACCAATGTTACTCTACTATCAAGCATTGTACATAGGTGCTTTCTGATAATGAATTTTATGGACAGCAATTTAGAAAGGAAGTGTTATTAATACTGGACAACATGCCTTTAAAGGAAAGATTTAAATATTACTGGTTAGGGAAGATATACTATCCAATTCAAACATCTGCACTTTGAGTATCTGTTGGGAGTCAGAAATAAGGAGTTGCAGCAGCAAGTTGAGAGCATGAGAGACCTCATGCTTTTAGCAGTTACTGAACTTCACAAACTAAAATAGCTAAAAATTATGTACAATATAGGCATTATTTTTTTAAAAATAGGATTGCAATAATTTCTCAGGGCGTTTCCTCAGACGTAGAAATATTGTTTTCTTTCCTTTTCCCCCCATTTGCTGGGATGAATACATTTCCACACTTAGAGAAAAAGCTATTGTTTTCTCTCATTTCAATTTCTATCCTATTTGAGCCACTAGAAAAATGTTTAGGCCTTCTCTAAGAAATTAAGAAATTATTTAATGTAAATTTATCTTGAAGGAACAAAGCTAGCAAAAGTTTTCAAGCTAACATAAAAAATTACACAACTTTTAAATTATTTTATAATATGTATTTCTAGAGCTTACCTAAGTGAAATATTACAAACTGCTCATCATTGGAGACCAGGAATTATAACTAGAAACATTTGTTGTACGTAGTCAAATAATACATAATACACTCAAACTAGAATTTTTCCAATAACATTTCAGAGGCAGGAAGGATAAATACAGGCTGTAAATATTAATTCATGGACAAGAGGGCATTATAGAAGTGCGTGTTAATAAATTATATAAAAATGAGGTTTCAACAGCTTCACTGATCATGCAAAGGTTTTGTTTAAGATCAGCTGAAGAAAAGGTTTCTAATATATAAATCAGTTCTCCAAACAGTTCTGTCACTAAGTTAAAGGCTGTGCTTATTCTCTCCAAAATGCCAGACATATCTTTGAGTGTGAGAAGAAAATTAAAAAAAGAAACAGACAAACTTTTCAACAAAATCATCCAACAACACAGACCTTTGTGAGAGATTTTACTGCAGTAGCTCACTTATTTGTTTTAAACTATATAACTAACACACAATAAAAAGTAAATATTTTAAAAATTAAAACATTTTAACATTAAAACATTTTTATACTGTCAAAAAGTTTAGCAGCCAGTGTACACAAGTCACTATCAGTTTGAATGCCAGCATTCCTTTTTACAGCAGAAATCAAAATAATAATATGAAGCATTAGGAATTTAGTACTGACAAGGAACCCTACAATTTGAGAATTTTCCCCTCTGACCTGCAATTCTGCTTGTAAGTAAAGCTATTGTTTCTCTCCCAACTCTGCATTCCTCCCAAGCTAACTTGACTTACATTTCAGACTGCTAGAAAAGATCTAAATAGGAAATAAAATAAGAACTTTCTTCAAGGGCAGACTACAGAAAGTATTGGAAGCTTTTAACCCTCTACACGCCTTTACATTCTTCACTCAGAAATAACAAGATGAATATCTTGTTTCATAGTTTTCTGCCAATTGCTTCCTTTCTGATGGAGTGCAGCCTCATGCCTGCCTCAGGAAAGCCTGTTTGTAGGCTTCCCATGCTGGTTCACAGTAGTGAGAGGCACAGCATAAAAACAACCACAGTTTAGCCCTACATATTTCTTTTAATTTCATGTCCAGAAGTACTTTTTCTACAGAAATCCTATTATAGCTTACTGATTTATACGATAATTCTGAAAGTCCAGTGAAGAATGAAACAACAGTGAACATAATGGCATTCCACTATTTCATCTATTTAAAATCCAAGTCTTTTCCAGGGCTGTATTAATCATTTATAGCTCAACAACAGCTTACAGGTTGAAAATTATTATTTGCAATTATTTTTATTATTACTCTTAATAGCATTCTACCCACAGGGACAAAATACATCTATTTAAACCTCTATCTTCTGCACTGCCAAAAGCTGAATACTTAGAAATATCAGAAGTAGCTGTCCTAGCAGGCAGAAGAGAAGCCCTTCAGACACAGCACATGAGGAAAGACAGTGGTTGCAGTGATAAGCTCTTGTATTCCAACAGGCCCCCAGGTAACTCATTCCTGACTCTCCCATGTGACACGTTAGCACAGTCTCCTCCAGAGGGCTGCTGCTTGAAAAATTGTTTATCATGCACAACCAACTTTAAATAGTAAGGGAGATCACAAAGTGGAAAGCAAATCTGTGGTATGATTGATCAACGGCAGCACTAAGACCTTAATTTGATTAGGTAGAGGGAAATGCTGATCTGGGAAAAATAACATTTAAAGGTTTTGGGAAGGAGTGACATCTGTGAACAGTAGGTAAGTAGAGGAAAGAGAGGTTTCAGGAGCTCCAGAAGTTTGATAGAATAATTTACTGAAATTGAGAAATTGATAGAATTTTTTACCTTTGTAAGTTTCCCTCTGAACAAATTGGGAGTTCTTGATAAACCAAATTATAAACAACTTATAAACAAGAATAAGAAGTGCCTGTCAGGCATTTATGTAGCGCTTGATAGCATCTGTCCAACTGTCAGAGCCTCAGCTCCAGCTGTGGCTGATCACAAACACTTCAGATAGAGAAAATGGAAGAAAAATCCCCAAACCATATCTATCAATCATATCTATGTGTCAGAGAAAAAAGCTAAACATTTTCTGATTACTGTTGAAACTGATTACAGTTGAAACCCTGAAGCATGAGAGCTGGTTATAAGCATTTTAACAACCAGCTGCAAGCGTCATCACAGAATGGTTTGGGTTGGAAGGAACCTTAAAGATCATCTAGTTCCAACCCCCTGCCACCACTAGATCAAGTAGCTCAAAGCCCTGTCCAGCCTAGCCTTGAGCACTTCCATGCATGGAGAAATTACAAATTTATTAAGGACAAATCCTTTTTCTTGTTCACTCCAAGGCCCATAGAAGAAGAAAAACAGTAGAGAGGCGAAATGCCAGAAAGACCACGCTGACCATTTAACCCCAGGTTTGTATCTTCCTCTCAAAGAATGAAAACATCTCTCAAAACAGCACTAGGAAAAAATAACCTTGCCTCTGCAGTGTGTTGAGGGTAGCTTACTTCAGAACTTAACTTGTTTCACTTGAACAACTAGAAATTCGATCTAGTTATGACTCTGACAACAAGGTCTACAAATCCCCCAGTACCACATACCTTCTCCATGTGTAAGCAGCTATTCAGAACAAGTCAGTCACCTCTGAGTATTTTCTGCAATAAGAACCTGACATGCCCAACTTGAACCACAGATGAGCTTGTTTTTTCCAAAACATGAAAAATTTTTATGACTTGTTTTGAGCTGTCTAGAATCAATAATCTTCTGAAATATGAACAACAGAACTGGGCACAGTATTCTAAAACCACACAAACCCAAGACTGCATCTCTGCCTCTATGCTGGTGCTTCGTACATAGCCAAAAGTTAGCAATGGGTTTTTTCTACAGCAGTGTGCCAAGAACTTACTCTGATTATGACGTATAACCTTCCTACAGTGTTTCTTCATTATTTTTCTTTTAAAATCTCTCACTTATATGTACAATCCATACCTGCCTGGATAAAATGAAGTTTGTTACACTGAACCTATTTAAAGACATAATTCAGATATTTATTACTAACCTATGCTTTTTATTAATTCAGTGCTTTAAATGCCCTAAATTATAAATTTTTATCAACTTCTAGCTCTACAAATGATTTTATAATCAACTATATAGTTGATAAAATTACAGCATTTGACCAAATAACTTCCCTAAAAGGTAAATCTTTCCCTTAACAGGGGGTAACAGTATAAATAAATGTTCCCATCAGTGAGCTAAAAATCATCATCTCATTTATGCTATACCAATTCACCAAACTGCAGATCTCTCAAAAACCTACAGTCCAAGAAAATCTACCTACTATGAAACCGTATCAACTGGCACTAATTAAGTATTTTATTATTTTGTCTGTGGTAACAGAACTGCAAACTCTGCAACTCTTTCACAGGCATGACATGCTGGAGATGTTCCAAATGGTTAGGAAATTGCCAATTTATCTCAAAATCTTAACAAACAAACAAACAACACCCATTCTCATTTTCCAAGATTACTGAATAGTAAATGATAGATTAGGATGCTTTCTTTATCTAATTTCTTTAAGAAGTTTTAGGTATAAGGCATCCAGAAAAACATCTCAGATGCCTCTTTTGCCACAAATTATATTCATTCCTACAAAGCACAGGACCCTTCATCTCTGTTTCTGTTCAGAACTGTGGCTTGTATTTTGCAGTAGGGTATTATTCTTATTCTTAGTAGTGCAAAGAAGGCTGTAGTCTGTTTACTTCTTTTGACCACTGGGATTTCATAATTTTCTTGGACCTGCCTATTCTTGTCACTCTTGAACCCTTCCATTCCTGTTGTTGTTAATATATCAAATATTGAACAAAAATCTTGCAAGTGTCACAAGCACTTCAAAGGAGATGATGTCCTTCTGATTTTTTATTAAAACGTTCTGAAAAAATGAAGCATCCTTTAATATTCTTGCTGTTCAAGTCAAAAATTCAAGAAAGATAATGATGAAAAGCCCCAAATCCTGAACATAGAAAAGAGTATTCACTAAACCAGTTCACTACTTTTTTCCTCACTCATCTGGGCCAGCACAAATGAAATTTAAATAATAAAGTAACAGACATCTACTCAAGAGATCACAAGTTATTTCTAAAGAGAACATTTGAAAGGAATGAAGTTCTCAGAACATTCTTGGTAAACAAGAATTTAGTTCTCTCATCTAAAAAATGAAATATTAATTGTACATAATCCCAGGGTAACCAAGCAAAACAATAACTAACACATTGAGCATTCACATGAAGTCCTTTGCGTACCATTTTATTAATTTGGCCTGAAGACACTAATCACAAATAAACTTCTAATTATAAGAGATATACAATGCAACTTGACTGATGCTTTCAGATACCAAAATGAAACATTCAAACGCTCTTTTTGCTTTAAGGATTACATTTACAGGTGTATGCAGATGTGTCAGAAATCCAGCTCTGACCTAAATCTAATTCCTCCCTTGGTCAGGGCTATGCTCAGTCGATGCAGGGTAGGGAGGGCCAAGAGAGGACAGCACAGCACTGCCACCTCGTGCCAGGCAGGCAGGAGCCCGGCACCCGGCTCCTGACTGAATAATCCCAAAACGTGCCCTTCCTTTTAACTCTGACAGTTATTTGACATCACATGCTTCATCTTGAATTATGAAAGGCTACAACAGTATCCATCTTTAAGAACATCCAAAACCAATTCTTTAAATAAAAATAATCAATATGTATTTAATCAGCATGTCAGGCAGCAACTACTCATTATATTTGCAACTGTAACAGCTCAGTCACTCATAACTGTGACAAATTTCACTCACTAGAGATAAGATCTTTGCTAATGTCTATCTGCTTCAATGATGTCTTTCTAGTTTCATTTTCCTTTTTAGTAAAAAACTTATGACAAACTTATGACACAGTTTCATAGTTCAGAAGATGTGCAAAATTTCTGAAACACCAATGCTACAAAAAGGGTCATATACTCTTGCTGTATAAATGTTTAAATACTGACAAGCTACAAAGAAAAAAACTTCCTTTCAATCCATCGTTATCTAAAAGGGAAGCACTTCATCAAACACAACACAATAATGTAAAGAACGTGATTTTTTTTTGTTGTTGATTTACTCATAAATATAATTCTGCTCACTGGATATTTCAGTCCTCCCCCCATGAGCCATCATTACAAGCAAAAAAGATGTAAAATAGCAGTACTCACCAATATCATTAGCTAGAGCAGCAGGATCAGAGACCCCAAGGGTGGCTTCAAACTCTTCCTGAAGACGATAAGCTCTTTGAAGAAGAGATTCAAGCTTATGAATGAATTCGGCACTGATGATATCCTGCAAGAAGACAGACATTACAAGATTTTGTATTTAGTTAGAGCCTGTAAGATTCCTTTGTAAAATCCAAGGATATTAAGCCTTCACAGAGCAAACCATGCCACATTAATTTCCTACAAACCACACAGGGACACTGTCAGATGAAAACTTCAACATCCAAAATATGTACACTTTTCTGAACACACACGTATTTTATTTAGTGTAATAAAAATAAAATCTAAATTTTAAAATACTTTAAATATATCTGTGATGTTTGCTGCACTAGAAATAATGAAAGTCACATATACCCGTTTATTTCAAAATATTTTTAGCATTTAGTTCATAAGAAAGGAGGAAAACAAAGTTCAAGCACATTGTGAATATGCACAAATCGATTGTTTTCCCCCAAGACACTTATCTTTGCCAAGCAGATATCCTCTCACATAATCATAAAAGAAAGAGAGGACCCAGGGGATTACGTGCAGGGAAGCTGTCTGCTTGATAGCTCGATAATACTGTCCAGAAGCAAACACTGATGCATCAGCAATTGCAAAAGATAAATAATGCTAATTCCCTTCCCATGCCCTGCTCCAAATAACCAGCCAAAACAATCCGAAGGAATGAATTCAGATCTCCTTTAAATGCAATATCACTAAATTGGAAATTGAATCAATTGTCAAGTTTGGTGATTGAATTTGAATAGATTCAGGTAATAACATAGAACGAATTGTCAGGGCAGCATCAGTAGATTACAGATGGAATATACTCACTTCTACGCTTTCTTCTGCAATTGCATCTCCTGCTCCCAGCTTAATGGAACCACAGATTGCTTCATCTTCAACCTGCCTGTTACGAAAAGTTAGCGCCTGCTCCCAGCGCCTCAGTGCTTCTTCAAACAGCTCCATACCTAGGGGAGAGCAGGAACAGCTCCAGTTCCACAACACAGCTTCAGCTGCATTCACGTTTTAGGGACATGGGAAAATATGTAGCTAAAACAAGCATAACTCTCACAGAGATGTAAGTTGAAACAACGTCAATTCCCAGCCTATACCAGTATATTCCCGGTACATATTTACCTTCTTTTTGTGCAAAGAAAAGTGATCATTTTCCCCATGTGCTGGGGCTTGATTTTAAGGATTACTACTACCAATAATGGAATAAAGAGTATTCTGAAAAACTAACTTTAGATCAAGTATGATTTCACTATTTTATGGAAATGTTCTAAGACTCTTTCCAACAGGACACTGAGAAAGAACACAACAATATTGTGTGTCACTTTACCATAAATCCAAGAAATTATTTACATTCATTGTAGGTAGATGCTGAATATTCTCATTATGACTTACCCATCAAATATAAATTTTCAGGTGTAGTGACAGGGATATTGACAAGCTTAATGTCATCTTCATCTGCTTTATCCCAGGAATTAGAATTGGCACAAGCACAACTGTGACAAGACGTGGCACTCTGAACCTTAAAAAAAAAATAAACAGATTTTGAGGTGTTGTTATAGAGAGTCTCCTTAAAACCACATTCCTGCCAGAGTACATAACATCCCAGCCACCTGCCTAGAAACTGGTTTTACTCTGTGGTAAGGACAGTGGCTTCTCAGCACCTCTAGCTGCCTCTGCAGTCTGTTCAGCAAAGTTCCTTCAGCTCAGTGAAGCCTTCAGATGCATTTTAAGGATTCAGTGCAAGTTAATAGATATTCAAGAGCCTTAAAACATTTTTACTTACCGAGGTCAGGCTTTGAACTGAACCAGAGTATTTACTGAAAAGTCCTCCATTTGCATAGATACAGGACTGAGATCCTTTTTCCTTGGCAGAGCTCAGAGAAAGAGTCAAGTTTTGTCGACTACTGGAACAACTAGAACCTAAGAGATACACTTACTTTAAAGCTCTTGCAAACTCAAAATATTGCTTCTTTTGCAATTCTATCAAGAATTGCATTTACTCTTTTCAATAAAATCATCAACTATTCTTTTATTTACTTGAGAAACTACACATTAAAAGTCATTATCTATAACAATAACTATGCATTTTAGCTTAATTATTCTCCTATTCTACAAAAAATCAGATGTGAATTTCTCAGCATTGAGATACACACACAAGAATGGCAAAACCCATTGCTAATGCACTATTGATAAAAAGAGTTTTAATCCTGGTTCATGATTAAAACTTCACCTTTGAGAAGAAGCCCAGCTTCTTTATAAGATACGGTAATTTTGTTTCTAATTTGACAAATTCAAAATTTAAAGTCTAACAATTTAAACCCACTCAGGTGTTCCATCCGATGGAGATGATTAGAGGGATGGAGCACCTCTCCTATGAGGACAGGGTGAGAGTTGGGGCTGTTCAGCCTGGAGAAAGCTCCAAGGGGACCTTACTGCAGCCTTTCAGCACTTGAAGGGGGCCTATCAGGGCCTACTGCAATACGACAAGGGGTAATGGCTTTAAAACTAAAAGAGGGTTGATTTACATTAGATAACAGAGAAGAAGTTTTTACAATGAGGGTGCTAAAACACTGGAATGGATTGCCCAGAGAGGACATGGATGCCCCATCCCTGGAAACATTCAAGGCCAGGTTGGATGGGGCTAAGATCAACCTGGTCTAGCTGAAGATATTCCTGCTTAATGCAGGGCTTGGACTGGATGAACTTTAAAGGTCCCTTCCAACCCAAAATATTCCATGATCAAAGGAAAATAGTTTGGTTTACTACTACCATTATGCACACCCATCCCCTCATATCCCTTTTTTTCCTCTCCAAGAAAACAACAAAAAGACCCTAACTTGGGGGTTCCATGACGTACCTTTTTCTGAAGCAGCTGCTTTAGTACACTCTAATACGAGATGAGTTGGCTCCCATGGTGGTACTTTCTTGTTTTTCTTTCCACGTCTTCTTTTAAAGTGATGGGCCAGAAAAATCACAGATATTGCACTTACTGCTGTTACTGTGAAAAGCTTCTTTAACCCCGGGGAAAGCTTTACCTGGAAATAAAAGTGTAACTTAATTGCAAATATATATACTGAGAGAAAGACTGCAGCACCAAGAACTACAAGGTATATTGCAAATCCACAGACCATGGGGATCTAAGCAAATGACTTTCAAACAAAGATTTGGGTTTTTTTAACTTCTTCTTAATGCCAGGACAATGCAGAGCTTTTAAATCCCTAACGGCAAAAAAATACTGAGAAGGAACTCATCTTTCACAACTGCACTACTTCTTGCACTGTGAAAGAGTGGAAGATCCTAATGCCAACACTTGTGTGGTGTTTCAATTTGAGTAGAATGTATTCTCAATTTGAGAATGTATTTAAATACATTTCTCTAAATAAACGGTTTTAAAAAATCTTTTACATTTTATTTTGGATATAGATCAGTCATAGGTTCACAGGTGTATAAATTAGTAAATAAGAACCACATATACAAGCAACTTGTATCAAAAGCCATCAGCAAAGTTTGTAGCATGCAAAGTAACAAGATACACAAAGAAGGAAAGTGCCATTTAACTGGAAACCACAGATGACATTCACAAAAATCTTCGGAAACTTATACTGCTTGAGGAACAGACTGCTGGGAGAAAACCAGACCCACAGTCCTTGGGCCTCCTTGGGTGTTTTTGTAACGTGATTCCTCATACCAGAGAGAGCACACAGAGCACCACTGCACTCTGGCACTCCTCGCTGCTGTGCAGCTGGTTAATACTATCTGCACTGTGCAATTTGAAGAAGCATTGAAGGCTTCTCTCTACACTGAGTTTACAATCAACAAGTCAAGCACCTTTGACTTGAGAACCCTGCCCTTCCTGGTACCATGCCTTGACTGAGGTCTACAACTACCACTGTACTCCGTGAGGAAAAGGAAACGCCTGAAACGCCATCATATACTTACAAAAGACTACTGTATTTCACAGAAAAGAGTTAACAACCAAACAACTGAGATTAAAACCTCTAAGATCACAAAACTAAATGTTAAAATGAATGCTTCAAAGAACTGCAAACGGATTTTTAAAAATTTGTATGTGCCTACAAACACGATCATAAATTGATTAACGGTGAAATGAAAACCTCTAAAAAGAGGAAAGTTAATAGCTGCACATAATGGAGTTGCACGTGGTATTTAAAAAGGATATGAACATGCTGCAATATAAAAAAGAAATCAGTGATGTTGCAGTGAGAGTTTTGAAGTACTTAAACACAGAAAAAATGTGAAAATGAGCATATGCAGCTAAGACTGAATACCTCATCCTGGCTTTATATGCAATAAAAGAGAAGTATTTACAGGGAAATGTGAAATTTTACATAGCTTTTGCTTATAAGCTTCCAATTCAATAAAAATAAAATACAGTCATATTAAAGACCTATGTTTTAACAGAAGAACTCAATACTATTATTCAAAATTTAATGACAGTTATGCTTAGCTTTTAAATACCAAAAAAATTCTACAAGAAAAAAAAGGCAACTTTACAATTTTGATATTTTGAGAATCATTGCACTGCTATAAAATGGAGATATATAGACACTGCAGGTAAAATAGATGTATGATGATGTCCTAAGTATTAGCAGAAAAAGAAAAAAAGACATGCTTATTTTAGTTCAGTGTGGTAAACAAACTAAACTCCAAGGTATTCCGTAAAAATAAATTCATACTAAGATCACAAGAGCACGCACAACACTGCAATAAACTTCTAAATGTGCATCAAAAGTAACAATATTTGGATAATGTATTTATTACCTGGTTAAGAGAATAATACCAAGAAAGGGGAAGATGAAACACCCGTAAAGCTACTGTCTTCAGACAAAATCGTGTCTCAGTAACAGCTTCTTCTGACATGGCTCCTTCTCTCCCATACCTCATTAAGCGAAACTATCTTGAAAACAATCACAGATGGTCTCTGGAATACTCTGTCAAATGAAGGATACATACTAAGTTATGCAACAGAATCCCAGGACGATTTTCTTCTACAAGCTCCAATCTCTTCCATCACAGGTACATGACTTGTTTGATTGATGTTTTGGAGTAGAGGCAAGCCTTAATGGGGAGACAGCAAATTTGCTGGTTCAGCTTAGGCCCCATTTGTCCAACTGCTGTGTGCAGACGTGCAGATGTACAACCAGGGCTGCGGAGGGCTCGCTCTGCTTTGATTAGCCGGCCGTTCACTTACTACATCCTCTAAATCACGCACGGCAACAACCCTGCCTCTGAAACTACGACTGTTGGAGAACATTTTTGCCAGATGAAAGAGTTAAGAGATTCGATAGTAGCCAGAAAAGTTTATCTCATTCAGCGCTTCGATTATTTTGCAGACACACCTTGAGAAAAAACCACTATCGTCTGACGTAATCTCCCCGATCCAGGCGCACCTCTCTCACTCCCTGATGCTGAACACAGGGCGAAGCCTCCGAACCACGACTGCGGGACCGCAACCACGGCACGGCGGGAGGCGATGGAGGCCGTGGGGCACTAGTCACCTCCACCCGGCCGTGCCGAGCCCTCACCGGCCCGGGCAGCCCCAGCATCGCGGGCGGGCAGCGGACAGAACCGGGTGCCCCGCGCGCCCCTCAACCCCCTCCCCGCAGCCGCCCGGACCAAGCCGGGCGCGCCTCTTCCCAGGCTGGGTCGCTACAGCTGCCGCCCTCAGTTACCTGCCGAGCAGCGGGGCCGCGGGCAGCTCCCTCCGCTCCCGCCCCGGCGCTGCCCGGAGACCGGCGGGGTCCGCTTCCGGCACACGGAAAAGCGGCCGCCGTCAGTCGGGAGGAGGCGCTGCCACGTGAGGAAGAGCCGCTGCCACGTGAGTGGGACCCGCAGCGTCAGAAGGCCGCGCCCGCCATCTTTGCTCCGGGCAGCTCCCATGCGGGCGGCCGGGCATGGGCGGGGCGAGCCCCTTGGCGCCGCCATCTTTGTGTGGGGCAGCGCTCACGTGAGCGGCTGAGGCGCTCGGCGCCGCCATCTTTGTGCGGGGCGCGTCCCGCGACGGCGTCGCGGCAGCCGCGCCCGCCCGTCCGCGCGTGTGCGGGGCGGCACCGGCAGAGCCGCGGTC
>VXBT01013480.1:1715250-1763862 GCA_013400235.1 Oriolus oriolus
CGGTGCCGCAGGGCTGGGCGGGGGCCGGAGGTCGGCGGTGCCCGGTCCGGGGCAGCGGGGCTGTGTGGGGTGGGACCGCCCTCCCGCCGGCTGGAAGAGGCCACAGACCTCCCTCCGCAGGTCTCTGCTGAAGGTGCAGCTGTGCGGCAGCGGTACCGTGGATACCGCGCAATCCCTAGAAACAGTAATTTACCGATAAATGGCCCTGTTCGCTTCCGGAGTTATCCATGCGCATGGATCACCGGGTATGAAGGGTGGAACAGCCTGGGGGAAAAGTCCGGGGTATCACCTAGTGGAAAATCACTGTAGGCTTCTCCTGCGCTTAGGCAAAGCCCGAGTTAGGAAAATCCTCTTAGAAATATAGAGGTCAGCTAATGGGTTTCATGGTTAGGATTTAGCATGGTGGAAGAAAGAAACGAAAGAGCGGCCTGTATGCCCTGAAAGCCAGTATAAAATGAAAACTGAATAACCGTGTAAGAGGATATACCTTCAACTCCAGCATTTTCTAAAATGTCCTTTCTCTGTGGGAACAGTACTTAAGGGCAGAAAAAAAATGTAATGGAAGTGGCTTACAAATTTGTGTCTTGCTTGAGTGGGTAGCTCTCGATGCCTGAGGAGAAAGACCGGGTGTCTCTGACCAGGTTACTGAGCATACTTTTGTCATTTAGTGGAAAAATATCCGGTTTTATGCTAAATAGATAAAGGAAGTTCTCTACTAGAGACGGGATTGGTGTTGTCATTTTTTCAAGAAAATGGGGTGCACTTGTTTATTGTTAGTAGATTAAAAAAAAGATAAAAATATGGAGGAGTGGGAGATAAAATTCAAAACTACCTATTGATTGATAGAATATAAAAGAACTTAGATCACCAAATAGGAAAGATGAATCTTAATTTCACACACTAAAAAGACTAGTTTCAAATTTGGTAAAAATGTCTTTTATATATAAAGTTATGCTGAAGTAATTTCTGTAAAACTTATAAAAAACAACACAGATTTTTAGAAAAGTGATAAAAAATATGTTATCTTAAAAATCTGAATATGCCTAAGGCTATTGCTTCAGTGGGCTTTTATAGCTTAGAGTGAATGCTGGTGGGTTTTTTCTGAAGAGTGAAGAATATCAATATGGTAAGTAATTACTGAACTTCCAGACCTCCTTAGTATTCTAAGTAACTAAGTGTTCAGGTACCAATTTGCACCCTGTGTCACTCTTGCTTTGTTGCTGTAAAATGAAAATAAATGTTAAATGAAATTGTTCCAGTGCATCACTGGTAAAATAACTGTGAGTGCAGCTAACAGATTACTGGTTTGAGATGCTGTTATTCAGAGCTGTACTGACAAAATAATAAAAGCCTGTAATGAAGACACAATTGCTGCTTCATGTAATTGATATCTTCAGAATAATCCTTTTATTCTTAAAATCTTCCATCAGCATTCCCTTACTGAACTCCATAAAATGATCTGTTAAAATGGCTGCATGTTTAGAACATCAGTGGAATATATAACACATATAATTGTTTATTTCAATATCTGTTGAAGTGTTAACTACTGTAACTAGGCAGATGAAATCATTAATTCAAAAATTTTTGAAAGAATTTAAAATGTATTTTGTTTCTTTAGGAAATACTGGGTTCTGTCTTGGGGTGACTTTCTCAAACCAGGACAGCTCCTTACATGAGCCAAAGATAATTTTCGAGATCAGTTGAATTTTCTTAGTGTTTGGTGGGATTTTTCTGTGGGTATGATAGGTCTTCCATGGTAGGCACCACACAAGTCTGTGATGCTGTGGAATTCTGCTGAATAATAAATAGGTTGCTAGTCATGATGCTTTGAATTATAGTTCACATTTCTCTGAAGCTCAAATTTTTTCTTCTTGGTGGATGAAAAGACTAGTCAGGAACACAAAAAAAAAAACCCCAAGACTGGGCTTCAAGAGAATTTTTTCTTTGAAGTATGATTGTGCATGCTCTTAAGGAAAAACGTGTTGGTAAGTCCTACTTTGGAACATTAATTGGTTCACTTTGTGGGATGGGGTAGGATGAAGCATTGAGATAGGTGAGCTGAAACCTCTGAGGGGAAACAATGGAGAGAGCTGGCAATAGACTGCAAAGTTCTCTCCCAGATACATGGGAAGCATTTGATGAGGAGCTTATTGCATGAGTGTGATCAGGAACAGTTGGTGTGGAAACAGGCTGAGAGAGTTGGAGCTGTTCAGCCAGGAGGAGAGACGAGAGGGAGACCTTACACAACCTCCGGTGCCTAAAGGGGTTGTAAGAGAATTGGAGCAGGACTTTTCACAAGGGCCTATAGTGACAGGACAAGGGGGGATGGCTTTGAACTCAGAGGGCAGGATTAGATTAGATATTGGGAAGAAATTCTTTACTGTGAAGGTGGTGAGGCACTGGAACAGGTTGTTCAGAGGAGTTGTGGATGCCCCATGCCTGGAAGTGTCCAAGGCCAGGCTGGATGGGCCCTCGAGCAACCTGATCTAGTGAGTGGCATCCCTGCCCATGGCAGTGGATTTGGAACCAGATATCTCTGAGGTTTCTTTCAACCCAAACCATTCTGTGATTCTGTGGTCTCACTGGGATGTTGAAATGGAGATACACTCCAGCTTTGGAACAGGAGTATAAAATGGAATGCAAGAGAAACTACGAAAGTAGGCTTGTTGGATTGTTTTGGGGTTTTTTTCAATTACTGAAAATGCAGAAAAACAATTTTTGGATGAGGTCAGCGCAATGCAGAAGCTGGTGTAAAAGCAGATGTGATAATGAGCTGCAGCGGAAGAAAAGCAATCTCCTCAGATAGAGTAGGAAGTGGTGGAATGGAGGAAGGTCAGTGAGCGAGGGAGGGGCTACCCTGGGCTTGCTAGGACTTAGGGAGGTGAAGGATGAGTCATGGTTTTGAATTCATTTTACAGTTTTAAACTTTAACATAAAATTTTACAGAATGTGTTTCTCCAGCTATATATATTAAGCTACCAAGGTTATGGCAGTACAGTGAGTTATCACAGTGCTTCAAGATGGGAGGAGGTGTATAAAAAATTTGTTAACGAAAGGTGAAAGAAAGGCCATTCAGCTTTGCTCATATAATACGTGAATAATCTGTAACATTAACTATGCTTCCACAAGAGATGCTCTCCATAGGGACAGGGATAGGGACCACATCTGCAGGGGCCTGAGTTTGAACAGCTTTGGTCTTTCTGATGATTATTAGAAAAAGAGAGATGCAGACTGCACCAGGAAACAGAAACTGGCATGAGCAGAACTCCTGGGTTTGGGTTTGTTCAGGACTGCAGGTTTGGATTTGTGCAGTTCCGTGTATGAAAAGTTAAATACATTAAATATAAATCTGGCAGCATGAGGTGAAGTCTCCATTCATTGCTTTGTGTTACTTGGAATAATGCATTCAAAAAGCTTCTTTCGTAAAAAAATTAAGCCTAAGGCTTTACTAATCCATTGTATCAGTTTTTGTAAAGCATTTTTATTTAATCATCTCACTGCATTTAATGTTCTCAGGGCTTTATTTGAACCTCACTTGTCCTTTTTTTAACATTTGAACAGACTTTGCAAACTGTGGAAGATGTAACATGCATTCATGTTGCCGTTTCTGTTCTGGAAGGGAACCTTACAGTTCAAAGAGGAATTGCTAATATGATGGAAGTTGAGGAGGCTTGGCTTGAAAAATTGTTGCCTTATTTGAAGTGTCTTTCAGTAACAGTGCATATAGATTACAGACAGTCACTGAACTGAGGAAATCCTACTCCAGCTGGAGCTTATGTTTTAGAATAATGCATTTTAAATGTCATGCCACTGGTTCAGGAAGAGAATTTAGATCTCATCTAGAAAAAAAATCCTGAATGATTAATTCACTGTAGTATTTTCAGTCTTGTGAGATAAGTTCTGAAATATTTTATTGAACAACTGTTAGCATGATATTAAAAAAGACTGCAACATACACACTCATTTTTGAGTCTATATATACAATTATATATATAATAAATACATTATTTGTATATAAGTAATTGCTTATATATAAAGAAAATGTATTTAAGAGTATAAATGCAGACATAGACATATGTTCGTATAATACCTGACATGAAGTATCACATTATTCCAATACAAATAATATGTAATACTTTAATAGTATTATTTGTGTAACAATGTTTATAGTAATAAAACAGACTATTTATACACATACACACACATATATAGAAAAATGACCAAAGGGAGCTGAAATGGCTCTTGATTCAAAAGGATCTTTTTTCAAGGCAATGAAATTAAAAACCAAGTCAGACATAATAAGCTGAGAGTTTACCAGAGAGTGTGTCTGAGATGCCCATTAGGCAAGGTTTGTTTTCCCCCCACTCTGTCAAAAGTGTAGTGTGCTTAATATTCAAAGGAGTGATTGGTCCTGTAAGTGGAAGGAACAAACCTAAAGCTGCCAGAGCACACAGGCAAAGTGGAAAGAGGTGTTGATAACAGTGCCAAAGGCTGCAAACATGTCAAGGAGAGTACATCACTGAGTTGAAGTTTAGTTGCAAGTATTGATAAAGGAGCACTACACTGGACAGATAATAATTGGGCAAAAAAAGTTAATTTTTTTCTTGGCCTTTAGAGAGATTGAGTCTTAGTAATTGTAATAGTAATTGTTAAGTGACAATACTGAAATGAAGTTGTTGGATGGTCCCTGTCTGAATGAGTCAGTTGGAGTATTTATATAAAAAGAACATTACAGAGTTAATTTTTTTATTTTCCTTCTGTTGCTTTCTATGCAACTATTGAAATAGTAATGACAAAGTGATTGTATTTAGCATTCTTTATTTCTGATAAGTTTCTGTGTCTGCACCAGAGACCTTGGAGTGGCAAAGAGAACAAGATAAAAGCTTGCTGAGTGTTTAGTGCTATGTGTGAGTCGCAAGTTTCAGTTTCCTTTTGATATATAATATGTCTGAATCTAGAATGCGTCTTTGTAAATAAATAAAAGCAAGATAAAGTTTCTTTATCCTGTGATAAACGAGTCTCACGTTCCTGCAGTTTAGCCTTCACAGCTTCAGCACGCTTCAGCAATGTTGCAAAGATCCTTTTCCAGAGTATACAGTCAAAGCCACTGTCAGTTCTAGGTAGGCTTGAAAACTAATGTTTATGTCATTTGGTTGCAATGACAGAGTCCAGGGAGTTAAATAAATAACCCAAATCAGCTCTGCCCCATTCAGGATTCTTTTAGTTTATGACCTAGAAGTCATTGGATTTCATTTTAGAAGTCAACAGGTTTAGTTTGGGCTGTTGGAGTCTCTTAATAAAGTTATTTATATATACTAGCTTAGTGTAAAAAGGCACATTGTTTTAAAAATTATATATATGTTGCATATTAGATATCTAATATTGCTGTCTATTCTAAGGAGTTGGATTTTATTCATTGTTACTTCTGTTAGCAGGTGATTCCCTGGTGTTGGAAATTCCAGCTACAGGATCTCAGAAAATACAGCTTCAGCAATGTCGTCACCTGGCAGCAATTGCCCACACTTGGAATCAGTTGGTGAGATAACGAAGGAGGAATTGATACAGAAATCTCATGTGAGTTGTAGCAATTCGCTTTCTTCCTATCACCGTTAGCTGGTCAGGTTTTTTAGGTCCACATTTTAGTGATTATTAGTTATGAGATGCATTTATGTGTCCAGCATGGGTAAAAGCTCCTATACTGGAATAGTAAGATTTGAATAAAGTATGAGAAGAATTAAGGACTTGATGAAGCTGAAAAACTATTTTTCAGCACTTAAAGAGCACCTTTGCCACAAGTGATGTTTTAATGGAATCATTAGTTAAAAGAGCTAGCGTAGCACCAAGCTAAACTTTATTTTCATTGCCATTGTAGCATTTAGTTATTTGGAATATCAATGTAGTATAGTACAACTGACTTTAAGTAGAAACTGTAACAAAGAAATTTATGCTTGAGTTTACAATTCTCTTTTTGATAGAGAAGCCACCGTTTGAGAAACCTCCCCTCCCTGAACTCTTGATTTCAAGCTAATGTTAATAAATGGAACAAAGAAGGATCTTATGACTCATTTTAGTAGCTGGGAGGTGATGAAAAGTGAAACCTTTTCTGTCCATGGTGCTATATTTCTGTAACAGTTAATTTGCTACTGAGGAGTACAGCATTTTTCTAGTGTTGCATCTTTTTTGTCTAAACATTTGCAGGTGGTGTCTGCAAGAAGGAATATGAATTTATTAAAAGTTCTATCGCTTTTATTTCTATGTTAAATCTATAGGAAAGACCAATTATGAGGAATATTGTAATTATGTGATATGGTACGTATTTATGCCTTATCTAGAAAAGCAATTTTTGGTTTAAGATGAAAAGTCAGAGAGAAGTCAGAGATTTTGGTCGAAAAATACACTGATCTTGAGATTATGGGAAGCAAAAAACTAGATTGGTTATCAACATATCCTTTTATGTCTTAAAGTTATTCATCTGATACTAAGCTTTACAGTATTTTTTCTTGTTTTGTCTTGAAGTTATGGTTTACTGGTGAAAGTAAGTGAAATAATACTTGCTTTTGTGTTGACCTTTAATAGGGCACTTGTCAGGACTGTAAAGTCAGAGGACCCAACCTTTGGGCATGCTTAGAGGTAAGTTGTTCTGTTGTTCCATAATAGAGTTATTTTCTAGTAAAGATAAAGTCAGTAGTATTTTTTTTCTAAGAAACATCTGTAATGAAGTTCTTGAAATCAGTTTGTTTAACTTACCATTTAAAACCAAAATTTCTTCTGCAGTTCTTTATTTTTTAAATTATTTACCATCTATTGTGTGCCTATTTCTTGTCATTTAGGAATAATATGCTTAAAATTAGTTTTTGTTTTTTATAAGAAGGAATGTAGCATATTAGTGTTTCTATGTGAGTTATGATACTTTTTAGCTCTTAAGTTCTGAAAGTTTTTTTAAATCTTTTCCCTGGGTCTGTAGATCTAAAAAATAATACATTATTCCTGAATTAATTAAATTACTTTTTATAAGCCTTTCTTAGCATTTATAGTAATAACATCTAGTAGTAAATTCAGACATTTCACAGAATAATGCACACTCTGACTTTTTTATTCTAAAGCAAAACAAAGAAAAAAACCCTTATTTTGGAACTTGCAGAAGCTTGTATGAACTTTCTCCTTACTTTGTGCAAACTTCATCCAGTCTACCCTGGGTATAGCTGTGTCATAGATATGCTTTTGCCTGACTCTTCTTGCTTACTACAAAAAAACCATAATTTTCACTATATTAAAAAAAAACCCCAAAACCTCAAATACATTGCTTTTGACTGATCTATGATCCCAACTGGAAAGCATATAGCTAACTTAGTTTTTAAAATGTCTTGTGAATTCTTTGGACTTACAGCTGTTTACAGAGATTGAAATGTTGCCCTGTAGGCTTGACTTCATTTCATGGCAACTTCTCTTTAAGAACTGTCAGAAGGATCTCTAGGCTAATGCCACCCTTTAGGTGTAGGTATGGGCATTTTTTAAAATCCCCTTCATTCGTGTCCTTTTAGGTGGATGGTGGTAACAATTAAGAGATCAGATTATTTTGCTGCTTCTGTCAGTAACAGAGATGAAGGGGGGAAAAACAGTGATTAATGTCTTTTGTTAGCTGTGCTGAAGTTTTAATTACATATGAAAAAAACCTCTTGGGAGCAGGGAAGAGGTGTTCAGGGATGCATCAGCCTGGCAGGTGGAAAAATGCTGTCAAGCTTAAAACATGTTTATTATTTCTCACATAGAGCTCTTAGACTGTTACTGAAAAACTAAATTTTATACTAACATTTCCATAGGAGAGTCTTGTAGTTGCAGTAGGACACTTAATGTCGTGCTGTGATGTTTCTCCTCTTGGATGAATTGGCATCTTGTCTTCACCTTTTTCCGTAGAAAAACCTGGTGAGATCCCAGCATGAAAACTATCTGTAACCTAACAAATATATGTGATTATTTAATTCTGTAAATTGGCCATGTTCGGCTACTATTTGATTGTATAAATTAACGTGCTTAGAGAGTTATAAAGATAACTTGCTGTACCCTCCTGTGTGATTGGCCTGACTCATGCAAATGAGGAATTAACAAAAATTGCTTGAAGATTGGCAGCTGCAAGATTCCACACTCGACTCAGCCAAATATATTTTGCCATGAGCATGATTAAAACTGACAAGTATTTTGCATGTTATAACTAGAATGTGGCAAGTTCTTAGCCATATTGTGCTGGAAACTCTCAATTAAAGGTGAAGAAACTGATTAGTTGTGAAGTAATGCTCTGATGAATAGGCACTGCAGATAGGGGCATGCCGGGGTTTTTGTATAAACATGTCATGGTCCGAGGCTGTTGCCATTCAATATTTCACCACTCAGACACTGGATTAACTTTGTGTTTTCTGTAACAATCTTCACCAAATAAGGAATTGTAAAAAATACATGTTGACAGTAATATGAGTAAATATATGAAAATGGCCAAAAAATTATATTCCAAATGTTGCCCATCAGTGAGAGAAGTTGAGTTAAATCTTGCAGCATTCTTTTTTGCTTTAGGTGATATTTATTTTAGTGCTTACTGTGCATGTCTCTTGGTTTGTGCAGGACTCTGAAAGTTTGGAATTTGAGTGAATTTTAAAGGGACTGGCAGTATATTCCTATTCTATAAACCTGTTTGAGACCACTTTTTAATTCTGTATACTTCTGTGTATCTTGCCCAACAGAACAGATGTACATATGTTGGCTGTGGTGAATCCCATGTTGATCACAGTACCACCCATTCCCAGGTATGTGTACTTGCTGGTAACACAGTTTCTTGAAACACTGAAGTAGAGTTAGATAACTTTTATTTCAGTGAAGTCAATAACCTATGTTAGCTGACTGTATGGAGGTTTGATTAGTTGTAATTGTTTTTCATGTTATAGAAGCAGGTCTTGCTAATTAGGAGTATGTGAGTTTACAGTTTATGTACAGCTGCATAATTAGTTATGCAGTTCTTCTAAAAAACATGGTGAAAATGAAAAAAAGAAGAAAAATTGCTGCTGATTTTCAAGATGCACAGATGAAAGACTTATTGAGTACCTCAGCTTATGTGTAGTACTTCACTACTTTGGTATAAATTTCTGTGGCTGCCTGATGCAAGGGTTTTACAAGAAGTGTGGGGTCTTATTACTGCATTTTACCACCACTCCTGAATTTTTTGTTTTTGTTTTGAAGCAGGACCTTGAGAAGAGTGAATATTTATACAAATCGATAGTGCATTAATATAAATCTATATAAAAACTCTCAGTGTTTTTTTTAATCAGCTATTAAAGCTGCATCACAGTTCTAAAGCCTTTACAATAGGCTCGGAGATGAGGTGTTTCTAGAGTAGTTGGGGAGCAGATGGTGCCTGAATTTCTTGCCTACAGTTTTATACCTCTTGGCTTCTTACAGTAGTTTATTCCTGCTTTGCATGCTGCCTTAGCAATGTTATGTACTTGCCAGGTAGGAGAAAGCAGGCAAACTATTCATTCTCTGCCAGTGACATCCTAGTCTTGATTTTCTTATTAATTTTAATTTGAGGATAGTAAGCACTCTTCTAGATTCTTCTTTAATAAAAATATCAATAAAGTCATTAAAACGAGAGAAGTGAGGTTGGCACGAATCAATTTCTGCTTACTCCAGTTTACACCAGCGAGGCTCCCTGTACTGCAGATAGTCACGTTCATTGCATCCACTCCGAGAAAATTATTAAGCTGTTGCTCTGAAGGCTTGTAATTATGTATGGATCTGAAGCTACAGGGTTAAGCATATCCTCTCGTTTAAAATTGTTGGAGTTGTTTATGTAAGTCTGATGTTTTTAGTAGGGGGAGGGCTACCTAATGGGATTTTAGCCCACTTTACATTAAAAACATTGTTCTTGTACAAGGTTTTACTAAATGAAAGCGGGAGGAACTTGGGCATCCTGCAGCAGTTCCAGTATTTTCTTAATTTCTAGCAAATCCCCTCATTGTCTATAAACCTGGCTGATACTGACATATAAGGAAGAAATACAGGAGGGATTAGTGAAAATATTTGGAGAAAGCTAGCAATTGTGTACCCAATCTTACATTAAGCAAGGAGGTTAAAAAAATATTAAGATTTGAACAATAAAAATATTCTTCATCTGTCAAGTTTTTATATTGCTTCACAGTGTGAAGCTGTCAACAAAAGAACTATTTGAGTCTCGAACGTTTGGTTTGATCTGAGCACCTCTTACTGTAACGGAACGAAAAATTTTATCTTAGTCTTCAGATTGCTGCACATAGCCTGAATTTCTTACAGCAAACCAGTAGAGATAACCATTGTAGGGGATGTAGCTCCCATTATGGTTAGTTACAGATATTCCTTGAAAACTGGTTTGTTGTGAATTGTAGCACTTTTAACAAGGGGGTTTCTTCTTATTTTTTTTAATTACAGAGAGGCGTGTCAGATATGACAATGTCTTAGATTCTGATTGCATCTTGTTGCTAATTTGAGTGATTTGTGCTAAATGTTTGTGCTAAAATTTCAGTAACTGAATTGCTCTTTTTTAATATTTTAACACACATACTTGTTTCATTGTTGAAAAACCTAGAATTTTAATGTAGCTATTCTAGCTTGCATGTAGCAATATTTAGTTATTCCAAATTTCTGAATCCGAGTTGTGGTTTTTTTTCTTTTTTTAGGAGACAAAGCACTGTCTAACTGTCAACCTTACTACTCTGCGTGTTTGGTGTTATGCCTGTAGTAAGGAAGTATTCCTGGATAGAAAATTAGGATCTCATTCTCCACTACCAAGTACAAGATTGTCTCACCAAGCACAAGAAAACAGTGTGCAGGTATTTTTTAACCCAATGGAACAAAGGCAGCTGTAGCTTTGCATTAAACATCGTGTTTTCTCTTATGTGAGAGACTGACTTTTCCTCCGTTCTTGTGGCTTTATTCCTCTCTATTTTCATAAAATTTTTTTGGCTTTACTGGCATCAGTACAGTTCACTCTGATCTTTTTTTTCTCAGATAAATGGTGTCTTGGAGAAAGTTACACTGCAATTTCTTAAGTACAATTGTTTGGAATAATGCTTGTAGCTGAAAAAAGAAGTGTTATTTCTTTATTGCATATGTAACGTAGTTACATAAAAATGACACGTAACTCAGTTAAAACAGTCGCAAGTAGAAGTACAGTATTTCTAAATGTGTTTTGCTTGAGACATAGGGCTGTAGAAGAGAGACCATCATGCACAGGTTGAACAGAAAGATGGGCAGTTTTTCAGTCTATGTAAGGAAGAAATATTTTTACTTCAGAGTTTTAATATGAATGTCATCTGGTCATTTTCTCATAAAATGCCAGTAGCTCAATTGGAATATCACAATTGGAATTTTCTAAAAATTTCTGTTGTCTAGAAATTCTTGTCACTTGATACAAAGCTGAAATCAGATTTCTGAACTTCTATTCTATTATCTTTAATCTGCTTAAATCTTCCAAGGAAACAGGTATAGCACACAGAATAATCAGTAGAACTTATAAAGTCTTTGAAACATTTTGTTTAGGTTTTTTATTTATGTGCTCACAAAAAGAGCCTGTCATGCAATAAATGCTTGCCTGCTGACCACATTGTTTCTCTGTACATTTTTCTTTTGAGAATTTAATTTATCTTCATTAACTGTAGTGAGCCATCTGGTGGCACATCAAAAACACCTACACTGGCTTAGGTGATGACTCCTGCCTTAGCTCTTCTGTGCTGGCTGCTTTGTTACCCAGGGGAAATAGATGCCATCCCTGGCTTTGTTTTGGTTCCTCAGTTGTTAGAAAATCATGCATCGACCTGAAAACAAAAAACCAAAAACGTGGTGGGGGTTCTTAGTAAACTTCCTCAGGGTACCTGAGGAATCCTGGTGTTCTCACTTCACGTGCCGTGAGATTTCAAAATGCATTCCCATCATTTTCCGGTTCTAGATTTGTTGGTAAAATTACACATAAGCTTAATTAAGTGGAAGAGTGATAAATAGAAATAAATATTCTTTTTCTCCTTTTAAGGATTTTAAAATACCCAGTAATCCCACACTGAAGATTCCATTAGCAGCTGTATTTGATGACTTAGATATAGAAGTGGAAGAAGATGAATTGAAGACCAGAGGTAATAAAAGCAAAACCCTGTGCGTTATTGCATGTGTGTGTTTTCAAGTCTGTTTTCCAGCTGTATACTGATTCTCTTCTAAGTGGAACTGTTTCCTTTTCTGCTGCAACTCAGATGTTTATTTTTAGTTTCACCTTTTGTGCAGCAATCTTACTTACCTTCAGAGCAGAGACTGTGGTGATAAATTGTAGTGCACCTGTGCAACTAGCAACAAAAATAAGAAAACATGCTGGGGTAATGTTTGGTGCAGTTGGTATTGTAGCCACTCTGGTTAAAGTAGGCTTTTTAAAAATCTGTTCTGTTTTTGTCTGCCCTAAAAGACTCCTGATTTGAATGCTTTCCTGCATTTTGAATAATTTTTTCTGAGCCTGTAGTATCCTAGTGTGAGGTTTTGGTTATTTGTTTTCTCTTTGACATAATTGATTTCATGCACTGCCAGACTTTGTAATATCAAAGATTACCCCACCCTAATACTAAATCTAGTGTAAAGATGAAAGTAAGAGTGATGAAATCCCAAGCAGTGAAGCTAATCCCCAACAGTGAAGCTTTAATCTCTCATTTCATAAGAGAACATAATAATTACTATTTCTTAAAAGTCTCAGGTTATTATTGATCATTCTAAAAAGGGTGAGTGTATTTGATGGTAAAGAAAATATTTCTAAGTACCATTTTTTCTAGAAAAAATATGACCAGCAGGTTGTTGAGCTGTTGTTTTTGAGATACCATTGCATATGTCAAGGCAGTTTGTTTTCCATCCGTGATGAGAGAAAAGTTACTCTAATTTCTTCGTGTGCCAGTTTTGGCTGGGCAAGAGTTAATTTTCTTCACAGAAGCTGCTGTGGGGCTGTGTTTTTGAAACAAAACGGGTTGATAATGAAGAGAATTTTCAGTTATTGCTGAGCAGGGCTTACACACAGTCAGCCTTCTCTGTTTCTCACACCACCCACCAGGGAGTGGGTTGAGGGTGCACAAAAAGTTGGGAGGGGACATAACGGGGACAGCTGACCCCAACTGATAACCGGGATATTCCATAACATATGGCATCCTGGGAGAAGAAGAAGAAAGATGGGGACTTTCAGAATTAGGGTGTTTGTCTTCCCAAGTAACAGTTATTCATGATGGAACCCTACTTTCCTGGAGATGGCAGAAAATCTGCCTGCCCTTGGGAAGTGGTGAATGAATGCCTTGTTTTGCTTTGCTTGTGCAAACAGCTTTTGCTTCACCTATTAAATTGTCTTTATCTCAACCCGTGAGTTTTCTCACTTTTACAATTGCCCCCCATCCTGCCGTGAGGGAGTGAGTGAGCCGTTCTGAGGGGTTGAGTTGCTGGCTAGAGTTAGACCACAGCAATGGGTCTCCTTCACTCATCAGCTACCAGCTTTCCCTCTCCTAAGTCTGCTGGCATTGGTCAGAAAACCTGCCTTGTCCCTTCTGTTGTCTGGCACAGTCTTACAGGATATGACACCACCCCACTAATTTGCCATCTGCCCTTAAATCATTGCGCCGTGTGTTTTATCCCTGGTTAGTTTCTCCAGCCAATGTGTGTGTTTGTGTATTTTTATCTCTTCTTGTGTTATTAATATTTTGGGGAATGTAGCTTACACTGCAATAATATACAATTAGAATTGCATTAAAGTTCCCAGTAATGATGATGTGACTGTGTTAAGACACTTAGAATGAAAGGAAGAAACCTCTTTAGCTTTGTTCTAACTCTGCTCTTAAAATTTCTTTTGAAATGCTTTTGATGAAGCAAACATTAGCATATATCTTCACAAGAAAAGAAGTCTGTTTGAAAACTTACCTTGCAATACTACAGGCTGGAAAAATGCATCCTGAAATATCTGCTGCTTCTAAAAAAATGAAATAAAATTGAAATCCTCTGACTGTTCTTGCTTTCCAGTTTCAGTAAGAATGATTGTTCTCTTTGTAGCAGAATTTGGAATGCATGTTCTGGTACAGGAAGCAGGTCTGTATTTCCACTCAGACAGATAGAAGGACATTTTAAAACTTAATTTTAAAGTCCTGTCTATTAGAAATTGTAACTGAAGTAACCCAGGTGGTTTTCAGATGTAGAAAGATTTTCTTAGTAACTTTTTTTTTTTCTGCCACACACTAAAACTACTGGAGTAGTTCCTGTACTTCAGGAATTGTGTAGAGTCATCAGTATTGGCTTCTGAATGTTTGTTAAGTTTTTTAAATTTTTGGGTTTTACTGATTCTTTGCTTAGAAGTGTTACCGTTCCCTCATACAAAAGCAATTTTATTTTGAAATAGTACTTCATTAATGTAACACTTTAGTAGCCATGAATAGCATAATTCATAATCATGGAAAGAATATATGTTAATTGTAACTGTCACGAGTGTGGAAAAAATATATGTGACTGTGTAAAGAAAGTAAAGAGTGTAAGTAAACTGTGTGGGGAAGTCTAAACTGAGCAGTCTGTTTATAAAAGTAAAGGTATATCATTGAAATAGAAAAAGACTAATTGCAGGACTAGTCTGGGATAATCCCATGCTGAGTAGTTTTGAATATTGAGTGTAATCTGATTTAGCATGAACTTGAGAGAGAAGAACGAAATCTTTGAGAAGCTTTTGGTAATGTGATTAGTTACAAAAGCAGCATAGCAGCACTTTAACTGAACAGATAAGTCATTAAGCTGAAGCAAAACTTCAGTGTTGATAAACATTTTAAATTAAAATCTGCAGGTGTCATAAACCGTGAAAAGTTAGTAAGATGAAATAAGGTCCACTTGCCTGAAGTGTTTTAGTCAATCAAGATACTTAATTACTACTTCTAGTTAGATTGGTATTCCTTTAGGAGTCCTGTGTTTCTTTTAGTTGCAATTCTGCGTTATAATTGGTGTCCCAAGTGTTACATAAGTATTTTGATTAGTATATATTTTCCAGGAATTATTGGATTAACAGATTTGTATTTATTCTGTTTGTCAGGTCTAACAGGATTAAAAAATATTGGAAACACTTGTTACATGAATGCAGCTTTACAAGCTCTTTCCAACTGGTAAGGAAAATGATAGTTAATGCAATTTTATATTTGCTTATGCATGCATTTTTTTCCAGATGGATTTAAGGGGTTTGAAGAGTTGCACTACCATGGAAGAGGACATGTATTTGTTGACTCTCAGTCTTGTATACTACAAACAATTTGTTATGGTATATAGGCCACTCAGCTTTTCCCCTGTTTCATTCTAATGTCCCCTACATAAAAATATATGCAGTTTTAGAAATTAGAAGAAAATCTGAAAAAAGCTACTGGATTTGTGGACTTCATATTATTTTTTCCTTTGCTAAAGAAAAATTAAAGGAAATGCATAAGAATAAACCCTAATTCAAAAAGAGAGATATTAGGATCAGAATTCAGTTGTTACAAACAATGTGTCTAGAACATTCTGTGCTAAATCATGGTAGGGATAGATAGAATGCAAAATCCCATGTCATCCCATGGGAATACTGGACAAGTTCACAAAGGAGAAATCTACAGAAGCTGAACAGATAGAAACAGTATCCCAGCTGTAAAGTTTCCTGCAGCAGGAGTGGTGGGGAGGTGGCAGGTCCTGAGCAGGTGTCACACTGGGTCACTGTGAGGGTCTGCCTTTGGCCACAGGCCAAGAATGGGCAGGGCTAAGGACCTCTCTGAGGCTCTTTGATGAGGGAGAGGAGAACTGAGGCAGATCTCTCTGGAAGATAGATAAAGAAATGGACAAGGCACCATGGGGAAAGTATTCTGTTGAGAAACGCTGGATTTTGCACGTTTGCTGGGACGTCTCCTTTCTTGGAGAGAAATGGGTCCTGTGTGTGACAGGTTGTGACTTCAGAAAGGAGGTTGAAGAAAGAGGAGAGAGTATGTGAGTTGGCAACAGTGCCATTTAAGTAGAAATTATTTGCCTACACACATCTTGTGGCACTGTTGGATTCTAGAGAAAAGATTTGTTTGGGATGCTGTTTATGGACTAGGCTCACGGTGATTGTTGCTGGAGTGGTACCTGTGTACTTCTGTGACAGCTAGTAGGAATTGCCTTGAATTTGAATCCCATTAGACAATTCTGGTGCTTTGAGAAATGTCAGAGCATGTTTGAGGAGCAGCGTGGCTGTACTGCTGAAGTTGTCCTACTGGGAAATGTTTGGTCACAGCATTTAAGAATGTAGGAAATGGACTTGTTCAATTACAAAATAGTGTTACTCTTCTTATTTTGTAATCCTGTATGAAATGCAGATTTCCTCTTGTATTTTCTTCTTTTTATTCAGCCCACCTTTGACGCACTTTTTTCTTGACTGCGGAGGCTTAGCCCGAACAGATAAGAAACCTGCAATTTGTAAAAGTTACCTCAAGCTGATGACAGAACTCTGGCACAAAAGCAGGTATTAAATAATTTTGGTGATGAAATGATAATAAATAGACTCCAGAGTCATGAGGGATGCATTAATCTGTCCTAGGTTTCTAATTTTTATTTCATGTGTTCACAAAATTCCTCTTAAAAAAAAAAAAAAGGAAGGAAAGACTAACTTGCAGAACTCAAGCACTCCTTATGACCTGTTCTTTTCCATATATACCAAAGATAGGACAAGAAACAGATTAGATGAGCACTGCACGAGCAGTAAGCTCTTAAAAATGTTTATATTTGCCAGAAATACGTCTGAAGTGTTTATCTGCCTTATCCTCTCTGTGTCCTTCGTTCTGTATAAATGTTTTATCAATTTCTCTTATTTCCTTATGTGAAATTTGTGTTATATCCATCTAAGAAAATACTTCAAAATATAAATACAAAGGGAAAGAAATAGTAATTGTGCACAGTGCCGAGAGTATGTCTGATTTGTCATCTGATTGTCTGACAAGAAATGTGCCATAAAAGGCCTGATACAGTCACTGTTTCAGCTGGATGACAGGTTTTTAAAAATCATGTAGTTAATAATTCAATACCAATATTATGTTTTGTTAAGATTAGTATTATTGGGGTTCAGTTGCGGGTAACATTATGATCCTAGTGAAGATAAAATAATCCACTTAAATGCTTTCTTTTTCAGTGTTTATATGTTTAAAACTTTTTTTTTAGGCCTGGATCTGTTGTTCCTACTGGTTTATTTCAAGGAATTAAAACTGTTAATCCAATGTTTCGAGGCTACTCTCAACAGGTAAAACTTTCTGATGTTTTTTAAATCTGCCCAAGCCATGAAGTTCTCTTAATTAGAAATACAATGCTTAACGTACCTTACTTCCTATATCTGTTTAAAGCAAATGCAACATAAACTTTAGTTAATATGACTTGTAGATCATCTGAAATGGAATCATCAGTAGTTAAGTCATGTTTTATATTTATTTATGTCAAGTTCTCAAAAGGCTTTCAATTCAGAAAAAATCCTTTTCTTTCAGGAAAATTTAAGTAATATTATCTGAACTTCTCCTTTGTGTGAAATAATGCTGGTAATGTTTGAGCAGTCCCAGAAAACAAAATAAAGATGTTCAAATATAAAAAAGAATATAACAGATTTTTAACATATTTATCTACCAATGATGTTTTTAAAAAAATACACAGTATGCATTTCCATTTAGTATCTTGGAGAAAAGCCCCAGCATTTGTGTGTTATGGGAACCACAAGTTGGTAGCTTGATAAATAGGTAGGGATTATTATTTAGTGAAGGTATTCTTCGGTTGCTCCTTCATACAATATCTTGCTACATTCATACAGTTTGGAGCACTTCATTAAAAGCTGTAGGACTAGGTGAGAAATTTAAACTTTGTAATTAGAAAAGCTTACTAGTATCTTCCAGGAATCTGCATTTATTAAAAGGAATTTTGCTGTTTCCATTATGTTTCATATGTGTGGAGTGAAGGATTAGGACACGTGTTTTAATGTTCAATTGCTACATGTAGCTGTAAAGTCAGTATTTAAATATTAATCTTACTGTTCCGTAATCTGCTCGTGAATTTTTAAAGTGTCACATGGATTTCTGAAAAAGTAGAAATTCAGCCTTGGTAACCAAGAAGAAACTGTATGGAAACATAATTCTTGCAGCTTTGAACACTGATGAAAATGTTTTTTTCCGTGCAGAGTAACACTTAATGAAAACCTTTTTAGGTTAGGCCTGGATTGTAGTTCAGTTGTATGTTCAGGAGGTTTCATGGCAACAATTAAAACACTTTCATAACCAACACTCTTCTGGTGCTCAGCCTTGCAAGTTGGGCATCCATGTCCAATCTTCAGGGAGAAAATTACATTGATCAATGAAGAATGTTTATCAGTTGGTCTGTGTCTTGATGTTTTTTGTTAATTGTAGATTTTTTTATGAAAGGATTGCCAGCAAGTAGGCATACTGGGTTTTTCATTACCCAAATCCAAACTTGGTTCTGTAAGTTACAATTTTTAAGAAAAGAGCTGTTTTGTAGTCAGCAGTTTTGAGCTTAATAAGTGCTCTGATGGATGGGAATGTTGAGCAGCAAAAATTAGTATTATGAACAACCAGAATATGAAAAGGAAAACAGAAGAAAATAAAAGCAGTAGTAGTTGCCAGCAAGAGGCTTTTGTTTGCTTGCGTGCCTGCTTTATTAGATGCTTTCTATTGTCAAGGACCAGGCAGCTGCGCTGATTGATGAAATTTGATGGCTTTCAAGATGTTTCCAAACACAGACTGGACTTATAGTAATACTCTACAGCTCTTTTTGGGAACATATTTGGGGAATCTTGTTGAGGCTTTAGAAGAAGAATTGTAACATTGTTGGCAGTGTGATGCATTGGAAAGACAGGCTAAGTAGCATCATAGCACCTTTTAATAAAGTACTTCATGCCCAGTGAAAGCAAGGCTCTGGTTGCTCTGCTGGATAAGGCTTATAAAAACTGTCTCTAAAATATTCCATTACAAGCAAAGCTGCAGTCTGACCACACTGCTGGTAGTTGCTGGAGTTACATTTATCATTCCAGTAAGCTATGGCAGCATTTTTGCTGATGTTGTTAAAGTAATTTATTTTGCAAATTGGAGTGTTTGGAGGAAACTTGTATGATAAGATTGTGACATGCAAGAAATGTATGCAGGAATCATACATGGTCCAGAAATGAAAGTAGTTTTGAACATTAGACCTGGGACAGAGGAATTTTCTTTATTCTTCTGTAACAGCCAGCCTTTGTTTTAGTTATCTGTATCTTTTCCTGGTATGAACGTCTTCCAGATAAAATAGACTAATATGGTAAAATTTGTTTAAAATTCTAGGACGCACAAGAATTTTTGCGTTGTCTAATGGATTTGCTTCATGAGGAACTTAAAGAACCAGTAGTAGAACTGGAAGATGCCCAGCCTATGAATATTGAAGAGAGTATGGAAGAAGATAAGAGCCAGTCAGATTTAGGCTTTCAGCCCTGTGAATCCTGTGGTAACTGTGATAAAACAGAAAATGACACGATTTTCAAACCTGTCTTAGAGGATCCTGCAGAAACAACCATGTTAATTCAGGATGATGATAACAACTCAGTCACATCCAAAGACTGGCAGAAAGAGAAAATATCAAGCAAGAAACTTAAACGAGCAAATTCTATGGAAGACTTGGAAAAGGATACAAACACTGCTTCAGAGACCACTGAATTTTTAAATAACCAAGGAACTGTCAAAGTACAGATACACAGCAGATTCTCAGGTAATGCATTGCTAAAGTGCAATTGAAATAGTCAAAATCTTAGCTAGAATATCTGTGGGAGTGTGTAGTATCTGTGTGAGTTGTAGAATATAGTAGAGGTATGGGTCAAATAGGATAGGTGGCTTTACATGTAAACAATGTACCTTCTTAGTTTATTTTTTCAGTTTAGGTGTTCTGAATCCAATTTTAATTCCATTAAAAGTTAGCTATTTGTACTGGGTAAGGTTTCAGATAACCAGAAGAGTGGATTTTTTTGTTTTGTTCTTAACTTTAAAGGAGCTGAAATGGTGCTGCATTCCTAAATGTGCAGTGGCCTGACTGTGAGTAAATAAGTTACATGACCATTGTGTCTGTTCATTCTGCAGTAATTTTTTTCATAGAATTTGTGCAAATCTCCATTTCAGAATACATCAATGACGTTCACATGAATGACGTATCTGCAGCCCAAACACCATCATCAATTGAAGGGATGAACACACGTTTATCAAACAGCCCTCCAAAATCATTCCCATCGTGCTCTTCACTGGCACAAGTCCACAAAAAAGGTAGAGGCTCTTTATTTTCTTCCTGGTACTGAATTGCTCTGTATTATAGTTTTCATTGTGTTTCTTATGTCTTGTGTAACAATGTAGTGTTGTTTCTAAGGGGGTTTTATCCCTGTTTCTGGTGGGGAGAGGGAGTGTTATGTAAGCTGGACATGCAAGATCATTCCCTGTATTTCTGTAATCTTCTGATTCTTTTAAAGCATGAATAGTATTTGCCTCTATTTTGGGAGGACAGAGTATTATTTTTAGGCAATTTTCTCAATTGCACTGGTTTGGAGGGAGGAGAAAGGTGTAAGAAGTTAATACCCCCAAAGGTAATGCTCTCAAGAGAATGAGCTCATTGGTTGTTCAGCAGTTCAGTAAATCAGCATTTAGTCAATTAAGGTTTAGGGAGCCTTGTATAATTGTACTGTAGATAGACCTGTAAATGCTGGCAGCTTTATGGTTGTTAATGTCCCTGCAGTGCAGAGTATTTCTTTTGGCACTGCAGCACAATGCATTTATGAGCATCCATAATATTTATACTTTTACTTGCCTTTACATATAAGACAGTGCTGCTTTAGGGCATGAGGAACAATGTATAGGGTTTTTTTCCCCTGATTTGTCTAACAGTAGACTACTTTAAGCAAAGCTTATCTTTCGGAGCATGCTTTTAAGGCATTGCACCAAACCCAAATCAAAGAGTGATACAACTTTAATGTTGTAATTCTGCTTCATTCAGTAGCCTGTCCAGATAAGTTCTGAACTTCTGAACATTTGTGTTATCTTTTTAATGCTTTAGCATTGGTGTTGCATGACAATGATTTAATGGACTGAAGTCATTGATCTCCTTGGTTCATTTGTTCAGCAGCTTTGACACTGCATCTCTACTACTGTCTCCAGTTTTGGCTTCACCATTACAGGAGGGTTTTAGACAACCTGAAGTGAGTCTGTCAGAAGGGGTACTCGATCACTGGTGCTTGTCATGCCCAAGGAGATGTTGAGAGACCTGGGGTTTTTTAATGAGCGACTCCAGTAGTACCTTTAGTCTACTTCAATCCACTGTCATCGGTGTTGTGATACAGTAACCTTGTGTGTGAGCTCTTCAGCCCAGCATGGTTAAAGCTTCTCAGGAAGATCTGATCAAATACGCGTGGAATAGAATGTTCCTTTTTATACCTTGGGGGATTCCTGTCAGGGTAAATCAGTCATGTAGCAATAGGCTGTAGGTTTCAAGGCTGGCAGTTTGAATTTTACTTAGAGAGGCAGAAGTTTCTGTTGGTTGTCCCCAGCTGCTTGAGGAACCCACGTGAATTGCCTGTACTGGCAGTAATGTGATCTTGTAATTCTTAAGAAGTATTTAGTGAATAGAAAACAGGGCTTGGCTCATAATTTAACCCTGAATATATGAGACTTCTAATTATATTACACAAAGTTGAAGGAAATCAGAATCCATTGGGTTTTGGCTTACTGCAGCATTTTATTTTTGTCATTTTATAGTTTCAGCGGTATCGTCACCAAAAAGGAAGAAGCGCAAGAAGTACAGGAGTGTTATCTCTGATATATTTGATGGGACTATAATAAGTTCAGTCCAGTGCTTGACTTGTGATCGGGTAAGGAGAGAAAGTTCTGGCTTTTAATGTGTTGTTTTCTTACTGCTTTATGAATATAGTCATTCTCTGGTAACTTGAAATTCTTTTGTGGCAGATTTCCTCAGAAGGTTGGGTTGTTTCACACTCGTTTTTTCAAATTGTAATAGTGGCTACTACCAGCACTTTGTGTTTCGAATGGCTTGTATTCTTTGAGCTGGATATTTACTCAGAGCTGAAAAATAACATTTTGAGAATTGGTTTACAGCAAGTGGAGGAAGAAGCTTGCTCTTCAACTTCATTTAGGTCTGATTAGTTTTTAGTAATGTTCTGAATATCCTAATGCATACCTGCTACTGTCCCAAGTTCTCAGGTCCCTAATGTTTCAAAGAAAATATAAGACAGTAATCTAATATAATGCTGTAACGGTCTTATCAGATAGATTGAGACTAATAAAATTAAGGTCTTTCAAAAAATCTGAGTAAAGACACTAACTTTTGCCCTGGTATGTATCATTAGCTGCTTTCCAGAATTGTCCTCTACTACAAAAGGAGGTGCAACATAGGAAGGAAGAGTTGATTTTTTTTTTTTTTTTTTTTTTCTGTACTATTTGCTCAGAGAATTACTTGGAACAGCACACATGATCATTTTTTTAAAAGTCAATTATCTAAATATGTCTACTGGACTGCTTTAGTTTCAAAGCAATTGTATCAAATACTGGATATCCAGATCTTTACATTGGGGACAACTTTGTCAACGTAAGGATTAAACCTAACCCTGGTGTACTTGCATGCCTTTAATACTTCTCTTGGTTTAGATCTAAGAATGCAGAGACCTCAGGGTAATCTGGTGAACAAGTTCAAAAAACAAACAAGAATTTCTAAACCGTATTTGACGTTTGACTGTGACTATGTGATCACTAAATGAAGTACAGGAGCAAGAAAATGCACAGCTGGGTCTCCCTTGCGGCGAGTCCAGTTACATCAGGTCAAGATAATGTCAGAGTCAAATACTGTGGAAACAATGGACTGAAGCTTTCTGAAACTGCTTTGTGTAACACAGCCTGAGGCAAAAATCATAGTGCTTTGTATGACTGATACGAAGACAAATAATAATGACCTAAAAAAATGTTTCAGTGACAGCAACGTGTAAGTTTATTCTTAAATGTTATTTTTTTGGTTCCTTTAAAAATTCATTTTTTAGAAAATGAATTATTATTAATCTACTTTTTATAATTAATTTGCTGCCTAGTGCAATTTTCAGTTATGGAGTGACTTGGTAGTTACTAGTGATCTTTACAGAATTCAGTTTAATTGCCATTTGTCTTCAAGCTTAACTCCATTGTGTTTCATTTATTTTCTTCCTTAGCTGTCTGTAACCCTGGAGACCTTTCAGGATCTGTCCTTGCCTATTCCAGGTAAGGAAGATCTCGCTAAACTCCATTCTGCAAGTCATCAGACATCTCTAGTCAAGGCAGGGTCATGTGGAGAAGCTTATGCCCCCCAGGGATGGATAGCCTTTTTTATGGAATACTTCAAAAGGTAAATAATATTTACCTTGTTTTATTTAATTATCTATTTTGAAATTCTAGTTTCTGCTCTTCTGGCAGAACATTTGTTGGTTTTCTTTCTTTTCTGTCAATGATGTTTCAGGTTTGTTGTCTCATGTGTTCCTAGCTGGTTTTGGGGTCCAGTTGTAACCTTACAAGATTGTCTTGCTGCCTTTTTCGCCAGAGATGAGCTCAAGGGTAAGAGGTTAATTACCTGAACATGTCTCTTCTGTGTTTTTTTTTCCTCCTGTCACAATGAGATGATTAATATCTTCTTAGCTTAATGCAATTAAGCAGAGGCCACCTGTTAGAGTGTAATACAGTCAATCCTTGTTCTGTTGGGATCATTCATTTCAGAAAGGTAAGCTTCTCATTCAACTGAATATTTGAGATAAGAAATACCTGTGAAAGCTGCTTTAGAAATGTCAAGTCAGTCTGAATTTGGTTTAGTGAAATTGTATCAACTGAAGGTTCATAAAAATTTCAAACCCACTATATTAATATTCATTCTCATAACCCCAATTTGGATGTAGTAAATTATTTCCTTTTTAAATTATATAGCATCATCTCTTCAGATTATACTGTACTGCTTCATAGTTGAAGACATAAAACCTAAGAACCTTTCCTGCAGCTGCTATGCCAACACTATTATGACTGTTAAATATTGGATGCAACCTAAAGATAAATTCCCTTGAAACTTTTATGTACCAAATGTACGCACTTAAAGGATAACTGCTCGGATTTGGAGAATAATGGCTGGTTTTCTTCTCCCTGATGTTTGCAGGTGATAACATGTACAGCTGTGGAAGGTGTAAAAAGTAAGCTGACTTTTACCTTTGTTTTACCTTGTCTTAGTTTAAGGTTTTACTGCTTCTTTTAGTCAAGAGGCGTGTATTTCTGTTGGGTATGTCCCAATCCGGCTCATCTTTTGATATGACCCTGTGTTCTGGCTGTCAGAAATTTAGTATTACCAAGGTGTGGGGGTCAGGAAGCACCGACTTACCCTACCAAATGTGCTTAATTCTTTCTCGTGCCCTTACACCTTTAGATCTAAGTTGGTTTTGTTTGACAAAATAAAAGCTCTTAGCTCTCTCTAATACTAGCAGCTTTCCCCTGATATGCAGTAGGTCACTAAGGTGTGTTAATTAAATAAACTATGGCTTTAAGTACTGGAGAAGCAAGAAACAGAAGTGGTTTGAAGACTCCTTGAAGCCCTTTATGGTACAGGAGTGTTGTTCCTTCTTGTATGTGCTGTAGATAATTTCTTAGAAGTAAACTTAGTTAATTTCTTTTTTGTCTTTTGATGGATAATCAGCTTTCATGAAGCTTCAAGTTCTTTCCTTTGTGTTAAGAGAAACTGTTAGCTAGTTGGGACTTGATTGTACTTGCTGTTTTGAGTTTTTCAGCAGTACAGATTGTCTTGTCTTATGAACCATCGTTGTTTGTATCATTTTGGCTATTCCATGTCTAGTCTACATTCCAGAAATATTTTGGGTTTACTAAGGCAGTGTTCAGCTTAGGCTTTTGCTGATCTAGCGCAATAAAGTAAAACCTTTTCAGAATTAATTATTGGTTGTTTTGGTTTGTTTTTTTCTTTGCTTAGGTTAAGAAATGGAGTGAAATTCTGCAAAGTGCAAAAATTTCCTGAGGTACTGTTACAATATGCACTTTAAAGCACTTTTATCTGCATAATTAGGAATGTAAGACTAATGAGTTGCATGGAGTAAATTGTGTTTATAATTCTGTGTGATGAAAGTCTGCCTTCATACTGGCATTTGTTTAAGAATGTGAGCAACATGGTTATTCACACTGTAAGAAAATGAATCTTGTATATGACAGTATAGGAATGGGATTTCCCTCTTATTACTGTTGGTCTGCAGACAGTAACAACATTTCTATTCTATGTTATTATATATACTACTATTTATACTGTAGGTCAAAGAATTAAACACCACAGCCAGACTGGAAAGCTTGTCCGTAAGTAACATTTGTAACTTTACATTTAAAAAGCAATCCAGTCATACATTTCAAAGCATGAGTTGATGGCTTCAGTAATCAGGAAGAATTAATGTCCCTCATGACATGATTGTGCAATGTGTGCATTGAGGGAGAGAAAAGATACATTTTTCAGTGCTTCATCTGTGTTAATAGCCACAGCTGATTAAAACACAGAGCTTGTGAATATGCTTCAGGTCGTAGGGAAAACTATGCTTTTTGGGCCGATTAAAGGAAAAGATGGCACACGCAGCTGAGGTGTTTAATATCAAATAGCATGTATAGTTCGTGACTGAATCTGTCAATCCTTCTTACAGATTCTGTGCATTCATCTCAAAAGATTTAGACATGAACTTATGTTTTCGACAAAAATTGGGACCCATGTGTCCTTTCCCTTGGAAGGCCTTGACCTTCAGCCTTTCCTTGCAAAGGACAGTCCAGCTCAAATCGTGACTTACGATCTCCTGTCTGTCATCTGCCATCATGGAACTGCCAGCAGTGAGTATGAGCTTGATTGTTTTGTCTTTGCAGTTGGTACATCAGCACTCTTCTTGAAGGATGGTAACTATGTACTGAAGTGTAAATAGATCAACAGTGATAATGATAATGTGGAAGATGAATGCTGTGATTTTTACCTTGACCCAAAAGATTTAAGGCTTGCTCTGAAAGAGTTGGCACATCTTTGAAATTATATGGCATACCTAAATAAAATTGAAGGTGGAAAGAAAATTAACAGGTCCTAGAGTATTAAGTAAGAAAATTATATCCACTGTTGAACAGCATAAATGTACAAATAATGTTGCCAGCAGATGACCAGTTGATCACCTGCTCTACGCAACTTCTGTTCATGTCAGTGCTTTGTGTGCCTTAATTTTTTGGAGACTGTTTACAAACATCACAGAGATCCCAGTCATTTTTTCAAAATATGTTTTCTTGGATGGTCGCTGCCATTTAACCCCAAAACAGGTTGTAACTGCTATTTATGGGTAGTGATGAGTAGCTGAATAAACATCTTATTGCTATATGTTGAGGTCATTTCTGCCTAGATGATTTCATTATTAAGATTTGGAAAAAAGGAGAAACAAAAGTTTTAAGCAGAAACTTCATAGATTTTTATAGAAGTTAGTCCCTCAGACTTCTCAAACTTGAAGTAGCCACTGTTTGAATTGGGTTTTTTCTGGTTTTTTTTTTTCTGGATGCTTTTTCAACTTCCACTTAGTGCTTGCTAAGTGGTGCTTCACGTAATCAGTTTAGCAGATAGTTGATTATTTACTTATTAGCAGTTAAATATGTATTTTAAAATAGTAATAATTTAAAATATATTATGAATAATCTTTGAAACAGTTAATTATAGTTGTGATATCATGTAGCTTTTCCACATCTATGCTACTTTCTATTATAAAGCATACATAGATTTAAAAAGAGTTTTGTTGTGCGAACTGATGAGGGTAAATTGTTCAGACAGTCTTACTCTTAATATCATGATTCAGTCTTGCATTAAACAGCATGCTGCTTGAAGAGTGCTAGAACATGCTGAAATTGGTGTTCAACTCGCCACTAGCTAATAGAAATCCAGAAAAAAGCTGATGTTGAGTTTAATAGAAGTTAATTTCAGTCATATCTGCTAATGATTCTGTTTCTCCCATTTAAGACTTGAGGGATTTTTTTAGGACTTCCTTTTCATGTGTTGCTGAGTAAAATGGGCAGCTCTAGATATTTTTCAATAATTCTCGCTTCTTGCACCATAGGTGGACATTATATAGCTTATTGTCGCAACAATTTAAATAATTTGTGGTATGAATTTGATGACCAGAGTGTCACAGAAGTATCAGAATCCACAGTGCAAAATGCAGAAGCCTATGTTCTCTTCTACAGGTAAGATAGTAAAAGTACAGTCATACCACTATAAGTCATTTATGTAAATTACTTTTTAAGCAGTTGGGCAGCTTTCAGAATTAGCTGCCCCATGAGAATTATAATGGAAGAATTTGACCAATGAGAAAAGCCTATGCTGGAGAAAAACTTAATCCTGCAATTATGTCCTTAACACTTGCTCTGTCAGAGCTAAAGCATTTATATTAAAATGAAAATGAAATCTGCGGAGTAAGAGAACTTTAAGCAACAATTAAGAGCTAGCCACCTTATTTTCAATTACAGGAAGGGAATTCTGCACACAGGGAGGTTTTGCACACAGAAGGTTTTTTTAACTGTTTGAGATCTAACTGGAATCGTGCAAAGTCTTTATCAGATGGGATGAAGGACAACAGAGGTTTTACTGTGTTGTAATTTAATCTATTGTATTATACATTTTATTATACATTTAATTTAATACAATTTACAGGCTAGTCTCTTCCTGAGAATTGAAATGAAAGGTGAGATGTCATGTTATTATCATCTTCAGTCTAGGGAACTTTTGTACTTGAGATAATAAAAGCAACTCAGTGTTCAGATTTTAAACTTCTGGTACTAAGATCAAGTTTCCACTAAAAGTTGGCTGCAAAATACATTGTGTCAGAGTTGCATAAAAATTAGATTTGTTCTGAGAATGTTTTAACATTCATTAGGAGCACTCCCACCTGCCACTGTTCAAGCTGAGCCCATGAATCTTAGTAGGCCTTTTAAAAGGAATTTGGAAGCCCTGCTGTATTGCCAAGAAAGAACACTGTATCTTTGATTGTGGGTGAACATATTCAAATAAATAATAAAGGAATAAGAATAGCTTTCATAAAATATGGCTTTAAGAAAGAATATATCCATGAAAGACTACTACTGGTTTGGAGAAGAGAGATTCTAATGTATCTAAAACAGGAGAGCAGAGTTACTTCCAGTTAAAAGTATGAGGATGCAGGAAAAGTAGGGGAATTACGTGATGTATTTACTGTGTAACCTTACTTGTGAAGGTAAGGAAGGAACATCTGCACAGGGAGTGCAGCTTGCAAAGCTTTGTCTCAAATGCTGCAGAGAGGAAATGAGCAGATGGGCACAGCCCTTTGGTGCTTTACCTCCTCTGCAGCATTATCGGCTTCTGCCTCGCAGCCCAGCTGTTTGCTTTCTTAGGCTGTGTAAACTGGGAAGTACAGACAAGGCACAGGTAATTTACTTGAAGGTGGAGTTTTCTTTTCACACAGTAAGTTATCTGCACTGTACACAAGGATCTGTATTTGTTTAATGATTTCTATTTCTGTAATAGAAAGAGCAGTGAAGAAGCACAGAGAGAGAGACGGAGAATATCAGGGCTACTGAATATGATGGAACCAAGTCTTCTGCAGTTCTATGTTTCCAGGCAATGGTTAAATAAATTCAAGACTTTTGCAGAGCCAGGACCAATTTCAAATCATGACTTTCTCTGTATGCATGGAGGTGAGGCTCTAATGGTGAATCATTTAAAAATAATTTGTCAACTTCTAGCTGTAACAGTGGTGTATACTTGTTTTACTTAAAGGAATTTGATTGTACTGGGTTGGTGTTATAACTTCTTAGGTAAATTATAACTTCTAAGTAAACTCTTTCTTATTTTAGTAGCTGACTAATTAGACATGATACTGTGTGAAGTTATCCTTTTTTTTTCTTTGCACATTTGATTTTGTTCATAAACTTTCTTGATTCTTGAAGCAGAACAATTCCTCTTATCTGCTTGCTTCTTAAACATGTATATTCACATTTTAAGAAATCCTGTCACTATATCATCATCCTTAATATTTTCATTTGCAAATTGAAATGTTTTTCTCAGCTGTGGACTATAATCAGTGAGAAGGTTTGAAAGCTGCTTTGGAAAAAATTGATCTGATACAGAGTATCCAGTGCATAACAGTGTGAAAATCAAGTAGTGATTCTGTGTATTTGGTATAGGAGCATAAAAATTTTACCTTGTGCTACATGTTAATTACAGTAATCATTACACTAATCAAAATATATTTGGGGAAATATCTATATTTGAGTGCTAACATTCCAAGAAATCATTACTGTGTGGTACATATTTTCTAATAAAAAAGACAATTGCATTAGATTACAAGATAGAGGTGCTGCCCCTGTTGCTGAACCAAAATTTTAACACAGGACTGTTGTGTCCCTGTAGCAATCTGCAGAGTACCTGTGAGCCCCTTGGCTTTCCCTCTGCAGGGCCACAGCAGATGACTCTTGATGTACGGGTGCCCAAGTACTAGATTTTCCCTGTTCTTAAGAATTCCTGCATAGTCCAGTGTTGCTTACCATGTGCTTCAGCTCAGCACTGCTAATTCTGCAAGCCCCTCCATTTCTGCCTTCCTCAAAATTTTTCTGCTTTCAAGTATTCATGTTGTTTGAAATAATTCCAAAAGGTCTGCAGCAAATAAGTGAATTTTGAATAGAGTTTGTTAATGTGTTTACATGCATAATCAAAATATTTGATCATCCTGACATTTTAACTGTATACTCTAAGAAGCTTTTTGAAATCAATATCTAAAATGAATTCTAGCCCTTTAATTTTAGCCATTCATTTTGGCTTTTTATAAGCTTTACAGCCTCACAGAAGTCATTTTAGTCATAGAAGACTAAAATTAGAGTGGTGTCTCTAAATACAGTGATAGATTATACTGAGGTAAAACTTGTTTCATATAATTTCTCTGAATTCATTGAAAGGTTCTATTTTTTATTTATTTAGGGACTTCTAACATAGCCTCCTCCCATCACTAAAATCCACAAGTCTGTTTTTATTGTTTGGGGTTTTTGTTGCTTCTGCAGGTGTTCCTCCACACAAAGCTAACTTCATAGAGGACCTAGTTGTAATGCTACCTCAAAATATATGGGATAATCTGTATAGCAGGTAAGTTTTGAACTGTGATTGGAAAAAATCCAGTGATACAATTTGAGAGCCAAGCAGCAACATCAGACTTTAGAATTAGTGGCTTAGAAAAACGACAGCCCTCTGGGCACATAGCTGAGTGAAGGGATTGCAAACAGCCGATTTGTTTCATTTTCTTGTGCAAAGTAAAAGACTACATAAAGTAGTGTGTTATTGGGGTAATACTTCAATATTAAACCAATAAACATGTATGGTATGTATAAAATAACACAAAGTAGGTCAGCAAAAGTACACTTTGCAAGAGGTTTTTTGAAAGAGCTCTCTGTATCAGCTTCCTGTTCTCTTGTTGGCTGGAGACAGCTTTTCTTTTATGTTGGCTTTGAATCCATAGCCTCAGCTGCCAGTACTTCAAAATAACCGATATCTGAGTGTTCTGTGTTACTGCCCCACACTTTAATGTCGGTCAGGTTTGAGTGCTTGCTGATGAAGGAGGAATTCTTACAAGCTATGCCTTATTCTAAAGTAACACAAAGCTGCAGAAGAGCTTTGCTGATGGCTTTGAACACTCTGTATTGCACTTGCATTAAATATTTTAGCTGGTAATTTCCTGCCACCTAAACAATACATCTATGGGTTTGGGGAGTTTTTATTGACATTTTAAAGTTTTGGTGCACACAAGTAAAAAATAAAAGCAATTCTATTTCCAGTTTATCTCCCTTGTCCTATATGTACTGAATTTTTCTTCCGTGATCCATTTTCTGTATGCAAAAATACCCTTCTCAGGAGCAGTGCCCCTGCAGACTTCCATGGATACAGTCTCACACAAAACATGAGGGAAGGGTCAAGAATAACCTATTAAGAGCAAAACAATAAATAAGTTTAGAGGCTAGGGTCAGGGAGATAGCAAAGCTGATGAAGAGTCTGCAGTGGGATGGAGGAACACATTTGAGACAGAACTGGCTGGAATGTTTCCACAGGCTGTTTCTTAAAGGCCTTTGGTAAAATCACACCTGGTGTACATATAACAATATTTGCTCACTGACATTTTCTAACCATAGTAACTCCTTCTGAAGTCTGTGATGCAGCAGAGTTTGGGATGGTTTGTACTGACATGAGGCAGTCAGAACTTGCAAGATGGTCTTAGGATGGAGTACAGAATATTACCAGGAAAATAAATGATGGCTTTTTTGAATCACTGTGACTGGCACTTGTCAGCCTTCTGTTCGTACTGACATTTGCCATGTCTACAGGTGCATGCTCTTTTTACATTGTATTTTCCACAAAGCTGATTGTTTTGGTTTTTTTACTTTTACTGCAGATATGGAGGAGGACCAGCTGTGAACCATCTGTATGTTTGCCACACCTGCCAAATAGAGTCTGAAAGAATTGAAAAAAGAAGGAAAAATGAATTGGAAATGTTTATACGGGTAAAAAAATAAACACTTATCCATTCTGCTACTGGACAACACCTGATATTCATGACTAGACCCAAGGGTTTACCAGAATTGCACAAGGGATTCCTGTAACAAATCTACTTTATTAAATATCTCTATACCTATATACCACCCCATCTCTGCTAATGGCAGCAGTAATGTTTTTGTGAAATCCCAGATAACTGTTCATATGAAAATATACTTAGAGAAAATTTTTAATATGTTTCTTAAATTGCTTTTTTATAGTATGGAAACAGTGTAGCCATGTGAGCAGTTGTTCTTTATACACTGCCAGTGGTCTGTTCTGTGCAGTCTGATAAGGTTTAAGTGCAATAATACTGTGCCAAGAAAAATTTAATGATAATTACTAGTTCTAATTTTTAAAAAAGGCATTAGAAACATAAACGTAAGTGAACTAAATATGTTAGTCTTGTAATGGATCTGTATAATTAATATCAAGAAGCCACTGTATTTTCCCTGGGTTAGAGGATTATATGCTTGAGTCTGAATGGTAAAATAACTAGTGGTAATGATTTTGAAGTTCTTAAACCAAAAATGTGTTTTGAAGTTTTCAGTGAAAATAAATGCAGAGGCATTGGAGTCCCATTTCTGCTATCTCAACTCATGAAAGGAAGAAAAATAGAACTGACTCTGTTGTTTCAGTTCTGTGTGTCCTTTAATCACACTTCAGAGATTGTCAGCTTTTGCATGTTTTTTTAAATTTTTAGGAATTTTCATTGCTGTGGGTTACCACTGGTTAGTAATTATTATTAATAATGTTCAGTCAGCCTCATTTGCTTTAGCAGTCAGTATCTTTCCAGTAAAAACACTGATTGTGTGTGCACTGTTGTGAAAGTATTGTTACTGGTTAGTACACAGAAAATTCTGTTATCTTCTATAAAGATGGCTTTAGGGAATGATTGCAAAACTTAGTCTGTATGAAACCTTAGGAAGTTGTGTTGATGCTTTAGGTTTGTGACTTCAAAGGGGAAGTATAGCTGTGTTACAACAGAGCTAGAAAGATAATGATTTTAAAGGTTTAAGTGACTTCTTGCTTGTTTCTTAAATTGTTGTAAAAAGATCTGTAAGTCATGAAAAGTCCCAATGTATTAGTTCACTGTGCCTTGCTTGGAGCTGTACTACCATCTGCTCAAAATACTAGGGAAAAACAAACACAGATGAAGATACAGTTCATCACACAAAGAACTTTCCATACAATTATGGAGAAAATTTTTCAAAACACTATTTATTTTACAAAAATAAGATCTCTGCTTCTTTTGCTACTTGAAAGTTCAGCTTTCACAGTAATTATCCATTAGTGTTTGATGAGTAAGCACTTGTGCTTAAGAAGAACTTGTTGCTGTTTTCAGGAAATACAAATAATTTCTCAGCTAAAGAGTAAATCAGCTTTTAATATGAAGGCTACCACTGCATCAGAATCTCACCTTGGGTATTCACCAGGTGTTTACTGTTCTTATGGTCAGCGGTTCTTCAAAATGTTCTGTTACAGTGTAATGTTTTAGTGTTAATAATTACAGTGGTTAAAAGAATTCAGTAGTTTAAAGAAATAAAAGGGCAGAAACCACAGATATTTTTTCCCTTGTAGCTTAATAGAGCATTCCAAGAAGAAGAATCTCCATCAACATTTTACTGCATCAGCATGCACTGGTTCAGAGAATGGGAAGGATTTGTAAAGGGTAAAGACAGTGGTAAGTTCTGCCTCATTTCAAAATATAGGTAATCTTGTATTGTATTGTTGTTTAAGTTGTCTCTACTTTCATAGAATAGTGTAGGAAGGGCAGATAGCAAAGACAACGAAAGCTCTTAAACATCCAAGACACAGGTTTTATAGGTTACAAATACATCCAGGATACAGAACAAAGTAAAATAATTCACAGCAATGGGGTAATGGGATGGTGTTGGAAAGAATGTTGCATGTTTGCAGGATGTTTGCTGTTAGCAGCAGCAGAAAAATTGAATCTTAAGTACAAGGGAGAGGAGGGATTTTGTTGTGCAAATGATAGATGATGCTGCAGCTTCTGGAGGAAAGGTGACCTCGTCACAATCTAAACTCAGATAGCTCAGTGACAACTGTACTAATGTCAGTTTAGCTGACTTCAGATGCCTCTAAAGTTTTAAAATGGAAGCTGATAAAATGTTCTACACTCTTGTGAGAGTCTGCTCTAGGACAGCTTTGGTATGGGTAAGAATTAGGATTAATTTGTGTTTTATGTTGCTTGAAGACTTAACTGTAATCATGAATGCTTTGGAAAATTGGCTCTTAATTAAAAATGTGATTAGCTTTTCACAACTTAGAACATACTGTTAAGCAGTACAAGAACAAGCAGTAAACAAATGAGCTGTTTCTCCTTCCATTTGGAAATAGAACCTCTAACCTGCTGTTTGTTTTCAGCTCTCCCAATTTTAATAGTTTTTCTGTTGCACTAGATCCTCCTGGCCCCATTGATAATGCCAAGATTGCAGTAACAAAATGTGGCAATGCTGTGCTAAAACAAGGTAGGTGTACAATATTGCTACAGCTTTGTGCCCCTTACGCATTTGGAAAATTTATGAATTTTTTAAAAATTTATTTATTGTTACCATAAAATGAATGGCAGTTTCTAATGAATCTGTGTTGTGCTCATTTTTGGGGAATCATTTTATTCTTAAAAAGAAGAATTAGTATCTGTAATAGAGTAATCCAAGTGCAGTTGAGAGTGTAGGAGGGGCAGAGTAACTTGAAAATGGTGAAAGTGTGCTTTGGCTTTGTATCACTTGGTTTGATGGGGGTTTTCTTAACAAAATTGGGAGACTGATCTATATCTGTATGTAGTTACTTGAATCTTGAAACCTAATTTGAATAGAAAAACATCTCACAGAGGAAGAAAACCACTGTAAATAAAATCTTGCTCATTTTGCTGCAAGTCATTTGATACTGTCCATTGCACATTAGAGAAGTTTTTGCAAAGATACAGATTTCTTTGTTATTCTTCACAGTTAAATGCTAAATACCATTTATTCGGAATTCATAGGTACAGATAAAAACATTCTTATATGACCTGCTTTTTGAAGTCTTTAGACTTTCTAGGAAGCTTTAAATTCATTGCAGCTCAGCCTAAAAGAAGAATTTGCATCATTAAGATTAACATTTATTTATCTGGAGTTTTTCCCAATTTTGCTTAATGCCTCAGCATACAGTGGATGTACCAATAAACCTACCACAAACCTCACCAATTGTAGAATGCCAAGAGTTTATTTAATAAAAGAAAGAGTTGTGGCACTCAGGAGTTTTTTTAGTCTGTTTTAATGATTTAAGTGCTGATGATAGAATTCAAGTACAAGGTATAAAGCCTGATAAAACAAAAAAATCACTTTAGAATCAGTAATTGATAGCAAATTAGCCAGTCATTGGTTTACTTTCAGCTACGTTGATACAAATTAGAACTTGAGTAGAAATAAAGATGAATAAGATGTGGAAAATTTGTCTCTAAACTCATAAGAGGTGGGAACACCACTAAATAGTGTCCAGTATTACATATTTATATGATCCAGTGGTCCTGATTCCAGTGCCTTAGGTCACTGTGCCTGTTCATTTTAACCTGACTGGCTGGAATCTGGATAAGGGAGTGAAGATCTACTCCTGTGCCTACAGAGATGGAGTTGTTTCTTGAGAGCCTAAACATACAAGAGTAAAACATCACTAGTACTGGGCATGGGGTCTGCATGAGGACTTCCAGATGAAGCTTTGCGTAGTTGAGTTAGTGTAGGTAAACAAATGTGCAGCTCTTTGTACCCTTCCGCTTTGGAAACTCCTAATAAGTGAAGTACAACAGTAGGCACCACTGCGGCAGGTGGTGAGGACAGAAAAGTACAGGAGGTAGGGGGAGAAGTCCCGTGCTTATGGTGCTGACTTCCTTTTTTTTAACTATGAGGGTGCTGAAACAAGGCTTAACAAGACAAATTAATAATGTCTAGCAAGGATATCAGGGGAAACTTGCTGTAGGGCAGGGTTTTGATTTGCTTAAAGAAGAGGAGGCTTATTCTGGTAGAACAGAAATGTGACCTCTCTGTGTGGCTTAATGTGAGGAAATCATTCAGTATCAGACAGGATCCTTGTGTTGAAACCTAGAGGGGAGATGTGCTGATGCATCTTGTCTTTGCCACTGTAAAAAGTTGTGGAAAATCAGAAATGCTTGTTGGACGCTGACTTGAAACAGGAGACAGACCTCTAGCCAGAGCAATGGAATCATAAGCAAAGACTTCAATCAGTGAACAAAATCAGGCTGACCCATCAGTGCTACAGGAGCATTACTGGAGCTGTTACTATCCTAGTAATAGTCCTTTCTCTCTGGGAATTTCACTGTGATTCTCATACTTTTATTCTTTACTATCAGTATTAATTTCTCTGATGAAGCAAGAATCTTGAGTCCTTGAACTTTACTGTGTAATCGATGTGACTGCATGTCCTTATAATAATATGAGTCATTGTTTTCTGAGTATCAAGAGCTACTGGCTGTCAGCTTGATTGGTAGATATTAGATAAGATGTTTATCATTTTCATGTGTTTCTGCAAGTACTGCATAATTTAGACCAGGTAGTTGTAAGAATCAAGAGGTACAAAACTAACACAAAACAGATAATTGGGTTTGGCAGCTGGTGCAAGATAGAGCAAAAATGAAGCTTATGGTGTTAGATTTGAATCTGAATTCTTACAGTTTTAAATTTTAATCTGGATTCGTTTTTTTCTTTTTGTATCTGTTATGGACTCAAATCAGGAAAGAATTATTCTAAATACTAATTAAATTTTAAAAATTTTTCAGGTGCAGATTCTGGACAAATATCAGAAGAAACATGGAATTTTCTTCAGTCAATCTATGGTGGAGGTCCAGAGATTATACTCCGACCACCTGTTCCTCCAGTAGAACCTGATATATTGCAAACAGAAGAGAAGATTGAATTAGAAAATCATGGTCTGTAGCTATTGAGGAAAAGATGAACTTGTAAGGAATCCAGCTTCCTTACAAAATGCCCAAAACACATTCCTAAAAGTTTTATTCTCTTATGTCTGTTGGAGGCACAACTCACTGGGCATTACATTAACTACAGAATAGTAAGTTGAAATATGTATTGCAATTTGTTTAAATAGCGGCTGTTTCTCTGTTTTGGAAGGCATGTGGTTTGTACATTTTGGAATGTTTGGTCAATGGGAAAAATGTAATTTCTGATTTTTTTTTGCTATAAGTCAAAATCCTATTATATCCTTAGACTTGAAAAACAGGGACAAATTTTAGAGATGTTCAGTAACCCTTCCAATTCCTGATTGGGCTTCTGATATCTACAAACTTTTGCTTGTCTTAATTGTACAGTCTTGACAAGCCTAGGTATGTGAGGAGTATATTTTAAATGGACTGTAATCAAAGCTAAAGAAAAAGGATTTTTCATTTCCTAAATGCTCAGGAAAAAATTGTCTCTTACTTTGCACTGTAAGTATATGAAATGGGTAGTATATAACATCCAAATACTTATTGTATTTGAGTGGATCAAACATTAGTGTAGACTGAATAATGTTTTAGTCAGCAAATGTCATAACTTATTACTACTAAATTTTACATCTTATTATAGTCTTCTGTAACTCTATAAACCTGGCTAGTGTCTTTAATAGTATATGTGGCAAAAAGATTTAGTCTTCTCTAGGGTAACATTTGAGAGCATGAAGTGTGAAATGTAAAATTATTATGGACATGAGTGATATAAATTTCAGAAAATTAAATTGTCTGGTCTCTTGAATTACATTCATAAGCATTTATATTTGAAGGATTTTATTGTATTGTTAAAAATTTTCATTGGCATGATGACCTTTAATGTCAGAAGCTGGATAAAATGTATATATTGCAAAACTTTATTGAATGATTCATATTGGAATGCAGAATGGCACTTGCTCATGTTTTTGCTTGATATTGTTACCAAATAAGCAGCATTATTCAAGACTGGATCAATAAAAAAACCAAAATTAACTGTGGAGTAGGCGGGGGGAGTTTTCCTAAATGTTTTTCATTTATTATATAAATACAAAAACTTTTGAAGTAATGCTGTGGTACTGCTCTCACACCCATACAGTTAAAGTTTTTGACCATTTTAAATTTCGACAATGATGTTGACAGTTCTAGCTCCAAAGTAAGAAAGTGCTGACATAATATTCCTCTGGATAATTTTATGTGTAGTTTAAAAGCATATTGGTTTGTAGGACTTTCAGCTATTCTAGTTAAAAAGCCACCTGTAACAGCTCTAGAGAAAGTGTCCTCTAACCATAAGTACTTGTTAATGTGATTTTATGTTAGTAGATAAAGCAACTTGAACCCCTGTAATGCATCAATTGCTGACTACAGACTTGTCTTACTGATTAAGGTAAAGTCAACTTGCTTATGAGCAGTCATTAGGACCTTGCTGATGTTGACCTGTGAACCACTGTCTTATTTAAAGTCTATTTAAAGTTTGTTTGATTTTTTTTTGCCAAAGTTTTGTAGTTTTCTTTGATTTGAAGTTCTTTAACATACTAAAGCTAAAGAATAATGGATAGAAGAATTTTTCCTACACGATGTTCTTAATTGGAAACTTGGGAAGTATTTCCTTGGTTAAAGCACTGTACAGGGATCAAGTTTATGAATTTATTCAATGTTTTCATTAATAGTCTGGATGGTAGAACAGACTGGCCCTGTAAAATTTGCAAGATAAAAATGGATTGAGTGTTAGGGGCATCAGGTTGTCAGGGAATTAAGCAATTCTGTGCTGAGTATTGTGGGTATTATGGCAGATCAGACTAAGAGCTAAAACCCAGTGATACCAAAACAAAACCTGTTCTGGGTAATAGTAACAAAAGCATCAGATGTGACACACAGGAGGTAATTATTCTGCTCTACTTGGTGCTGTGCTTGTTGTGAGATCTCATCTGCACTGTTCCAAATTTTGAATGCTATATGATGATAAATACAAGTTGAGGTTATTTTAGGGAAAAGCAACAAGACTCAGTGTTGAAAAAGAAGTTGTTTTCTCGCTTAAAAGAATGCTGAAAATGCAAGACTTCCAATGTATAATAATTGCTGGATAATACTGAACAATTTCTTTTCTGAGATAAGCAAAGAGATTTGCCTCAGCTTTGGCAGTGGGGACTTGTGCTGGGTTTAGGAAGCTTATTTCAGAAATCTAGAAGTCTTCTAGTCAGTCTTTTCTGCTGGGTGTCTGGGAATCTATAGTCAAACATAATCTATAATGCACACAGATCGGTAAGGAGACACTTTATGCCAGCAGTTTGTGAAATGCCTTTGTCACTGTGGAAAAGGCATCTTCACACTGGCACTGATTGTCATGCTTAGAAAAAACCAAACACCTGAGTTTGCAGAGATAAATAGATGTGTTTTAAGACAGTTCCAAAGGGATGACTGTCTTGCTTTTAGCCCTTTGAGAGCTCTACAGGGGATATTATGTCACAGAAATGGAAGTAGTCTTTTAGAGGAAGGCAGTGTGGGAGAACTCCAGATGGATGGCTTGTGTATGCTGGAGGGAAGGCAGTAATTCAGAGAATAGGTAAAGAAGAGGCCTTTGCTGTGAAAAGCTGTCATGATTCATAGCAACGAAAGAATGCATCTCAGGAAGGGCCTGTGGAAATTATTTTTTTCCGTAAGCCTTTCACCAGACTATTTGGATTCTTCGTTCATTTGTTTCCAGTTGAGGAAGCACAGCAATGTGTTTGGGTGCCAGAGAAACTGTCACTTAAAGAAGGGAAAAATCCAGTGGACTTCTTGTTGTACACCTGGAACTCTAGATATGAGCTGTTAAAAGCCTGCAGTTCAGTCTGGTTACTTTAATCCTCTCTCCTCGGGAAAACTGTGTGGGGGTGTCAGGGACTCAGCAGCTCAAAGCTTGATTTCTCTAAATTTCTGAAGGTTTTTTGCAAGTAATATAACTAATTGTTCATCTGAACACCCAGCATCGAGCAGAGTGCTTCAGATACTGTGTAATGTAGCTGAACAGTATAACTGGAGGGAAAAAGAAAAGCAGAAGAGCTACTGAATTACTCAGTAGTAAAATAAGGCAGTTTCGTAATATGTTTCAGAGGTGAGAGTTAAGTAGTCTGGCTACTCAATGAAACAAATGAAAGAGACCTGCTTGTTAGCTGTAAAATTATCTCATGTTATACTTCTACTGACTTAAAGGCCAGTCTCTTCCTTTCCTGTCACTACAACATCAGGAAATGAAGGAAGTTCTGAAGACAATTTTGTGATGCAGGTTCATCATTTAAACTGAGGAGTCTGGAAAGCTGTTTCTGCAAGTATCATCTAAGTTGGTCCTGTGTATAAGGATACATATATACATGTATACTTATGTATATTATGTGTATTAATGTAAGTACATTATACTTGTACATATATATTTATATACATAGATATGTATTTTATATATGTATATTAAAATGCACATAATCTACATCTCCAGTATCTCAACTGAACTATGACTAGAGGCACTACAATAGTTGTTTTTGGGTTTATGCTGGAATAGGGACCTTGAGTAGCTACATTTGATACAGGTTGTTTGGTTTTTTTAATAGATAAATGACACTCGGTGTACTGCTGTAATGGGTGTCAGCCTGCCCATCAGTAATGGCTTGTTTCGAGATAAGATAAAAAAGCATAAAGTGTTAGAAATGTGTTTGGCTATATTACAATGTGGATGAAGAGGTTTTCATTTGTGGAGCAAAAGTTCAATATGCCCACAGTTCAATAGCCCTGAATTTTTCTTACGAAATCTGATGTAATTTGATGTGCTATGCTAATGCATTATTTAAGAATTCTTTTTCAGATTCAAAACTTACATAGTGACTGGCTTTTTCCAGCATTACGTATCCTACTTCTCCTGAAAGGACTAAAGTCAATAAGTTTCTTTCATAGTAGTATTATAGGTATTTATTTATAATGATACTGCTAACATTTAACTTTTGGGGGTTTTTGAGTATCCTGTTATTCATAGTATACATTCATTGTATGAATGTATAAAAAAGCAAGCCTGGGATTTGTAAATTTTACTGGAAAACTTACATATTATCTGCTTAAAGGGACCAAGTGCTTTCTTTATATTTGCTGTACAACTATTTTATACTGAACTAAAAAAATTCTGTTTCATTTATTCCTTTTGAATGCCCTATATACATCTGGCTTAGTGCAGTCTAAGCAGTTTTCTCACTGAAAACCTTTCAGTCTTCATTTTGCCCAGGAAATGAGTAAAACAACTAGGCTTTCTCATTCTTCTTAACAGATGGCTTTTCTGGCTTCCCTCTATACTTAAGCCATCCAGAGCTGACAGTTAATAGCAGGAAGCAAAATAAGACTTCTGGGTTTCTGAAGTGTCACGAAGACAAATCACTTTCAGTGTTAATTCACAGAAATTAATCCCGTTACAAACAAACTTGGTTTGTATTAGGCTTCAAAATCTTAGAAGATTAGAAAATAGCCTTGTTCAGTAAAATTTTAGAAGTGCTATTCTCACTAACAATGAAAAGTGTAACTTGTTTTTTTGAATATATTCTATTATATATATTTTTTTATATATATATATATCTGTTTAAAACATATGACTTGTCTTAGGTTAAGCTTCAGGCTAGCTTTAAGACATTCAACAAGGTGACAAGTCTGCTTCTCCATAGAAACTGGTGAACACTGCCACACAGTAAGATAAAATACGCTTATAATACATCCAATGTTCCACACGTTTGCTTGCAAGAGCAGAGCTGTGGTTTTCTAAGAAAGCTGGAATTATTTATTCTGTCTAAAACTTTCCTCTCTTCTAAATGTGTCAGCTCAGACATACAACTAGAAAAAGAAGGTCCATTTTGAGAAACACATCACTGATGTGTCCAGCAGGTTTTCTGCACATGGACTGGTAGTGATACAACGTACAAAGTCACTTGATGGCAAGTTACCACATAGGTTGTACATGGGTGTATGTGTGGGCTTTAGAAAACGCAACAGGAACAAGTTCTGGTTGTTGAATGGACATGTAAAAATACAGCTGACACTTGACTTGCTGATTTATATACAAGTATAAAATGAACCATCAGTAAAAAATAAAGCTGGCATAATAGGAATACACTGGTTCTTCATGCAGTTTCGATACGCCTTTATGCAATGCTAGTGAATCTTAAAACACTTTTCTTACTAGTCATTGGGAGCATGGGAGGTACAAAAATAAAGCAGTCATCATCCACAAAATATTTTCATAATATGAATCAAGTTGAGAAGATTTCATTTCCAGATATGTTCCTCCTTCCTCATGTGGAACTCACAAACAATTTATTATACATTAAAAATTTTAGTAAGATCCGTTTTTGGAATAACTTAGCACATGAGAAAGTAAATCTAAAAGTACTTTGAAAAGAATAAAGAGGGCAGAAGAGAGGAGGCATTTGATTCATAGGCGTAGGAAAAAGCTTAGAATAAATTGTCAGCTGCTAAGAATGAAAAATAGCAATTTTTGTTTCATATCTCACAGGACACTGCCAAGAGCTTTTCATTTTCATTGTTCATGAATAGTTTTGCTCAGAAGTGAATATTTTTCTAGGTGACTAATTTTTTTTTCTGTCTGGTGTGTTTAATGTTAAACATTTAAACATTATAAAACAAGATGTCCTGGTTACCATGGGGATACACTGCTTTTCCCCCACCACCACTTCCCCTGGGTGTCTGTTAAAATGCCAAACCCAAATGAACATGCAGCACTTGCTCACACTGTGAATGCATGTTTGTTTCCACCAGTGCACAGTGTCTCTTTAGCACCAGAAGTAAGGTTACTCTGAGATTTTCAGTTATAACAAAAGAAATGCACTCATGCACGCCAAAGTGCTAATGAATTGGCAGCTGTTAATTCAGTTAGACAGTATTTTCAATTAAGTGTTTCATGTAGTACCAAGGTTTACAATTTAACTGTAGAAGCAAGAAATAAAACACGTATTAGCTATGAATTCTCTGAGCGACATGTCTTCTGAATAATTTTTAGTAAGGGAAATACATTCTCTTTTACCTCGTTTGCTTGTAGTATAATTAATTTGCTGTCCAACCAAGCAGAGTAGCGGAGATAATCTGTCTTTTGAACTTGAACTCAGTAGGAATCTGAGTTTCACATGTGACCTTAACGTTGCACATTCAAGTGCAGAGACTGGTCTTCCTGGGCTCGTCCTGTAGATGCTGAAAAAGATACAGGTAATAGAGGCAGTTTCTGGGCTTCTGCTCTGCTTTTAAGTTAAATCTGAAAAGTGTCTACTATCATTCTGGGTTTGAGCCCTGAACAGGAATCTCTTCTTAAACTGTCAGTGGTGCTGGTGTTCACTCCTATGTGTTGGCAATTTGTTTGAAATTTTATTTAAATCTTTCACATGCTGTATGAGAGGGCCCTAATCACAAGCCAGGCTTGTCCTTGAAAAGCTTTTCTGTTTGGAAAAAATGTGCCTAAAGTCTAGGCAGAAGTGTGCCAGGTATTTTTATTTATTTATTTTCTTTGGACACCTACATCTTACTTGAAAACGGCTAATCTATGTTTTTCTGGTTTACATTGAACATTCTACATTTTGCTCAGTTTTGAGTAACAATAGAGCCCTTTACTGTGGTGTAGGACCTGAAGGAATAGGCAAGGTAGTCATAACAGTAACAGGCATATTCCATGACCTGATGGACCTTCATGTAAGTTATACATAATTCAAAATATTAATGCAGAGCCACTAATACCTGAGAGTGCTCCAAACATATAACAAAGGGGTGTTTCTGAAGGAGAGAGGAAAGACAAAAGGGATTGTTTGGACAGGAGTTCATAACATCTGTAAGGGCTAAAACTCCCTGACAAACGTGACTCACTCTTACAGTCTGTGCTGATGTGAACACTCCAGGAAGGTAAATGGAGGTAATGTGGACTTCAGGGTTTTAGTAGCCTTAGGCAAAACCACTGTGCCCATACGGGTCCAGCTCATCCTCTCATCCCATTTAGTCAAAACTTCCCTGATTCACATATGTGAAATGTCTCAGAACCTGGAAGTCTCTGGATTATTGTTTTCTTGAAGCCTGAGTCAAATTTTATACGCTAGAATAGTAACATGCTCAAAGAAACTGCAATAAAGTGAATTTTTTAAAATACAGTTGGCTGAAATAGGTAGCAGTATTTCCATTTTGAAATATAAAAACCTACTCTTGAGTAGTAAAAACTAAGAATAATAATACATTCTGAAAAACAAAGAGCTTCCTTCTTGGTGTGCAGCTTTTATGTTTAATGAGTTGCAATCTGGAATATTTTTTTAATAATGCTGCTACAATCTAGCTATCATCTCATATCGATCTGACTTTGAAGTCTCTACTGACATTAGAAAAAGCCATTTAAATGGGAGTACCTCGTATGTGAGGAGTGTTTATACATGCTACTGAATATAGTCTAATTAATTAAGTTATTAAAAATAAGTATCAGATTACTTCACTGCAGCTTCTTAGACCAATTTGGATTAGATTGTCCCTACTTTAAATACACAAGCATAAAATGCAAATAAGTTCATAGCTTCCAAAGTTCATTTAACTTTTGTGATTGGTAACTTGCTTTTTCGACATGGAATGTGACTAATTTCAGTAACCAAAGTCAAATCTGCAATAATCTGTGTGCGTTGTAAGACTCCTGAATTGTCTGAAATACTTACCAGTTATCAGTGTCTGGAGATCGTTCTCTGTAATGAAGGGCTAAAACTTTTATTTCCCCCTACCTTGTTCCTACCAAAAAAAAAAAAAAGGGCTTAAAATCCAAGCATTCTAAATTTACGGCTGAAGTGGATTTATTTTAGTAGATATTAGACCAGATGACTACATATAACTGTGTGAAATTTACTACTATTACATTTTTAAAATTATTTGTTTAGTAGTATCTTAGTATTATTTTTGACCTGCTGACTTCCATACAACTATAAAGTCTTTGTCCCAGTAGAATTTGAAGTAGTAAAAATATTACTAAGAGCATGCATTTTGTTATAATGGCACTAAATTGGTAATATTGTAAAATTTAATGAAAGTTGTTCCAAAAAGCTAGAACAGTCTCATGTAAACTGGCTACTGAAACCACACCTAAATGAGTCAGTAGAATATGTCTCCAGGCAGAATTCTTTTTGTTTAAGGTTAGATGCAAAACAGAATTGTTTCTCTAAAGGATTTTGCTTCAGGTAAAACCAGTGAAAACACTTCACTGAGGGCAATCTAGCCTTTCTCATATTTATTCTTTATATATGTTAGCATTAATGGAAAAAAAAATCAGAATGTAGAGCTCTCCAGGGAATACAGCAGGCAGAACTGAGCAAGACAGAGGCCCTATAGCAATATATGAAGTGATTGTGTAAGGATGTGTAATGTATCCAAGCAGAAAATAGTTTTAACACTGTTAAGTATTTTTATTTCCTTTTCTCTCAACAAAAGCTATCCTTTGATAACTTTATCTTCTGTAACTATCTACAGGAATGCAAATACTTTTCTTTCAAAAATATGTAAATACAAGATCCAAAGTGTCACCTTCAAAATACCTACAGACAAAATTATTGAGGTGGTAAAGTAATTAATGCAAAGGTATCTAACTGTTGTGCTGAGCCAACTATCATCCAGTCCAGGGTGGTTTATTAGGTTTGGGCCATGGAAGTTAACCCAACAGAACCTAATCTGGCTTTAGGAAAATTCTCACTGTTCAAGGCTTAACTGCACAGCCACCCGAGTGATTCCACGCGCTCAGCCAGTCCAGTACGGTTTCCTTTGAGTCAGATCAAATAAGCCTCTGGAGCTGAATTCAGCTGTAATCCCCCTTGTCCTGCATGCCCTTTTGAAGAGCCACTGTGGATCTAGAGCTGTAGCCAAGGATGTAAGCCCCGTTTAACCAGAGCTGGGGCAGGAAGCTGTAATAGTTGTTAATGCTGTTCCAAGGGTATGGTGTAAAGAGAGCAAAGCAGCTGTCACAGAACTAACCTAGATGTCCTTAGGATCAACTTCTCAACTGTGCAGAGTTCTAATGAGTGAACTTTGTTAATATTTTGTCAGGGAAAAAAATCACATATTAGTTGCTCTAATAATAGGAGAAGCAATTAAGCAATTTCATGGATTGAGATGGGTGGGAACAGTGATGTTGCTGCTGAAAGCAGGAGCTGTGTCATGGCTTCATCAAAGCTGGAACTTGTAGTCTTGGCAGTTCTCCATGCACCAACATAAGCTGAGGCATCCCACAAACACGGAGGGATATAAAGCTGCTGTTGTAGAAAGTACTGACTTGGGAGGGGTTTGATCTACTAATTTTTAGCTTGTCCCACTGTAACTTGCTGAAGAGTTGTCATTAACACTATTATCCCCTGATCAGAATAGGAGGTGGTTTTGTTGTGGTTTGGTTTTTGTGGTTGGTTATTTTTTTTCCCACTACCAACACTGATGAAGCCTGAGAATTTGTTATTGCCTTATAAATGAGCAATATGTAAGGCTGCCCGTAATAAATACAACTACCAGTTACAGGTACAGGAGAGATGCTGTAGCACGGAGGAAGCTGCAGCCACAAGAATTAGAGATGTGATATAGGTGGGTAGAGTATATGAGGAACAAGGGACACCAGCTGGAAGTGAAAATGTGTTAGAGAAAGCAGTGTGTGGTGATGCTAGGCCGGAGCATATTGCTTTACACTTAGGAATTATTTCAAAGCTGCTATAAGATACTGCAGGGTAGGGGCTGCAGGCTAGCACGAGTGGGTAAAAAAGAGATTTTGAACTGTGGGGACATCAGAGCGGATGTAGAGCCTCAGCCAGCTTCAAACAAAGCAGGTTTCTCCAGGTTTTAATGTAAATCCTCTTGGGTGGAGGTGTTAGTGAACCTGCTTGATCTCAGTCATTACTACACATAGGCTGCTCTTTTCTTCTTTGCATACTGTTAATTTTCCTCTGGAAGGTTAACAGAGCCAAACTACACAGTAGGTACACAATGGCTGGATTAAATCCAGGGAAAAGCAGGGAGCGTGCAGAGGTGGGGCAAGAGCCTCACGAGTATCCCTTTCGTTAGCAGGAACCATGACCTGAAACATCACACTATTAGCAGTTGCTCTTTGTTAACTTTCCATCACTAGGCATCACTGCTTCTTAGGCAAGATGGCAGAACCTAATATTTAAATCCTTCTCTGTGAATTCAGGGCAAATCCTGGTTTAGGGTGTGGTTACAGTATAGTTTGACTGGTTTAATCTTGTTGCCAAAAAGTTACTGCTGCCAAAGGAGGATTGCATTGTTCCTCCCCTCTACCGGCAGCACTCCCTCCCCCCGTCTCACACGCTGGCTCTCGTCAGCCCCATGGTCAGCCAGTGCAGTTACGAACACACCAGAAACAGGAACAGCTTCTTGGTGGTTTAGGAAATCCAGCTGGTTTGCCGTGTGTGTAGATGAGTAGCAGGGTGGGCAGTAGGAAGGACTGTGGGGCAGGGATGGCGGGGAAGTGCTGCCTCCCGTGTCAGCAGCCCCTGGATTTGGTCAGGTCTGTTGCTCAACTGCATCTTTGCAGCGCCATGGGAATCTGAAAAAAACCCACCATCAAAGCACCCAATCGATTTTGCTCAGAAGCAGCTGAGCAGAACCCTCCGTTCTCCTGTGAAAGCACTAACGCTTGTCTGCAATGCAATAATATCCTCAGCCGTTGCAGCTGTTCAGCTAAGTGAGCATATTTCTAAATGGATTGCAAGGCACAGCGCTTTAGTGCACACAGGTGCTCCTGCAGTAATGAGAACACCGCTCCTGCTCGGATCCGGGCACACGCAGAGCGGGGCTGCAGGAGAACAGTGGCATAGAGTCGAGAGAGAAAATTTCCCTCTCTCTCTCTCTTGTGGGATTTCAGTTGTTTTGAATCTGATCACAGAAGACTTCCAAGTCAGCAAGATGTAGGGAAAAGTGAGAACTGCTTGGGAGAGTGGAAAAGCTGCTGAGGTTTTTCTGCAGACTCTGCAGGAGTGTCTGTATGACTAGACTTGCAGTTTGGGCAGTTAGGATTTTATTAAATATGCTTTCTTTACAAAAGTATCGATCACTTGAATTATGATACTATCACTAACTACTTTTAAAAGCAACTGAAAAATATTCTTCAATATTTAACTCTGTTACAGAGAACTGTTTTACCTAAGGATTTTCCAGCAATCTGGACGTTAATTGTTTTTAACAGAAAGGTTTTTTGAATTTCATTAGCATTTAACAGAAAACGTGAGTCTCTGTGGTTTTTGTCTACACAAAACTCTTCCAGGTGCATTATAACTGGTCTTTCTGGAATAAAACAATGAGAGGCTCAAGAATAATCAGAGATAGACAGTAGTTTTGTTGTCTCTGTAGGAGTAGAGGTAAATGATGTATTAGAGCAGGCTGCGGGCGGTGGGTAGTAGTAACTCTTGGTGATCGCACACCGGTGAGCTGAGAACCAGGCAGCGCCACAGTAAGAAATTTGAAAGCGCAATCGATTAATTTTTAGTATAATCCGGAGGGCTGGAGTACCCCACGGAGCCTGTTCTTGCGGCACCGCTTGAGCTAAGTCAGGAGAGAGCGCTGGAAACTGCTCGGGAGCTGCGAACCAAACAGCCCCGCTTTGGGGGCACGAAACTGGCAGCGGGGGCAGGAGTCCCTCCAGCCAGCAGAGCGCTGCCCCCAAGCCGCGCTCCCCATCCCTTCCCAGCCCAGCAACCCTGGAGCGTGCCCGCGCTGCCGGGGGCTCTGCCGGGGCGCCCAGAGCCGCCCGCCCTCCCGCTGCTGCCGCCCGCGCAGGCGGAGCTGTCCCCGTCCCTCAGGGCGCCCCGCCAGACACCTGCCCGGCCGCGCTGCGCTCCCGGCCCCGCGCCGCCGCCGCGCTCCGCCGGCAGGGGGAGCTGCAGGGAGCGGGTCCCGCCGCAGAGCGGGGGGGA